>JAXCGZ010007589.1:42500-87500 GCA_037179515.1 Halocaridina rubra
GTGTTTAATATATGCTTTATGTTGTCAATGGTGTCAGTGAAATGGGTGATTGCTTGTATAGTGCCTCTATACAAAGGTAAGGGAGATGTGTATAAATGCAGTAATTTTAGGGGTATAAGTTTGTTGAGTGTGGTAGGAAAAGTGGATGGTAGGATACTGGTTAATAGGATTAGGGATAAGACAGAAAATGTGATCGCGGAAGTGCAGAGTGGTTTTAGGAGAGGTAGAGGTTGTATAGATCAGATTTTTATAGTTAAGCAGTTATGTGAGAAATATTTAGGAAAGGGTAAGGATGTGTATTTTGCATATTTGGATCTGGAGAAAGCGTATGATAGAGTTGATAGCGAGGCAGTGTGGAATGTTTTGAGATTATATGGAATTGATGGTAAATTGGTGCATGCAGTGATGAGTTTGTATGAGGGCAGTAGAGCTTTTGTTAGGGAGGGAATGAAGTGTGTGAGTGGTTTCCTGTGAGTGTGAGACTGAGACAGGGATGTGTGATGTCACCATGGCTGTTCAATTTGTATATTGATGGAGTTGTAAGAGAGGTGACTGAGCAAGTGCGTGGTCGAGGTTTGAGAATGGTAGATATGGATGATAGCAAGTGGGAGCTGAATCAGTTGCTGTTTGCAGATGATACTGTGGTGGTGGCAGATTCAGTGGAGAAGCTGTGTCAGTTAGTGTCAGAATTTGGAATGGTGTGTGAGAGAAGGAAGTTGCAAGTGAATGTGGGAAAGATTAAGGTTATGAGGTGTACAAGAAATGAGGATGGTGCTAGATTGAATGTTATGTTGAATGGAGAGACACTTGAGGAAGTGGATCAGTTTAAGTATTTAGGCTCGGTTATAGCTGCAAATGGTGGAGTGGAAGCAGATGTGCGTCACAGAGTGAATGAAGGATGTAAAGTGTTGGGTGCGTTGAAAGGAGTGATGAAGAATAGAGGGTTGGAAATGAATGTTAAAAAAGTTTTGTATGAGAAAGTAGTTGTGCCAACTGTGATGTATGGATCAGAGTTATGGGGTATGAAAGTAAGTGAGAGACGTAAACTAAATGTGTTTGAGATGAAATGCCTGAGGAGTATGATTGGTGTATCTCGGTTGGATAGGGTTAGGAATGAAGTGGTGAAAGCAAGAACGGGTGTGAGGAGAGAAATTGCAGCCAGAGTAGATTAGAATGTTCTGAGATGGTTTGGCCATGTGGAAAGGATGGATGATGAAAGACTGCTGAAAAAGGTGATGAATGCGAGAGTTGATGGGAGAAATGCTAGAGGGAGGCCTAGGTTTGGATGGATGGAGTAAGGAGAGCCCTGAATGACAGGAGGATGGATGTGAGGGAAGCAAGCGAGCGTGCTAGGAATAGGAATGAGTGGCGAGCGATTGTGACACAGCTCTGATGGGCATCTACTGTTACCACGGGGCTGCATCTTACAGAGGTAGCCCTGTGGTAGGGGCAGTAGGGGAGTTGGCAGTTGTGAAGCGACACAGGTTGTGGAAGAGCGTGAGGATGGGCTGTAGCACTCCAGCAGTGCCATCTGAACGGTCGCTAGCTCCCTCGTCATTGCCCATAGAGCAAAGTAATGACCCTATATTTTATTTTTTTTTATGTCGGCTACCCCCCAATTAAAAGGGAAAACAGCCAAAGCAGAAAAAAAAAAAAAAAAAAAAAAATATATATATATATATATATATATATATATATATATATATATATATATATATATATATATATATATATATATATATATATATATATATACTTTTTCTTTGTCTACATCTTTTCCCACTTTTTATGTGGGGTCGATGTTTCTGGCCAGTTTTATCCATTTGTTTCTGTCCCATACCTCATCACCCAACAAACCTTTAGACCTCAGGTCGTCATTGATGCAATCCATCCACCTACGCTTTGGTCTCCCTCTCTATCTCCTACCCTGTATACCCATTTCCATCACCCTCCTCCCAACATACTGTTCATCCCTCCTAACGACATGACCATACCATCTTAGTCTACTTTCTTGTATCTTATCTGATATTTCTCTAACTTTTGAGGTACCTCTAATTACCTCGTTTCTGATCTTATCACTTCTTGTCACCCCACACATCCATCTCAACATCCTCATCTCTGCCACATCCAGTTTTTTCTCTTGTGTCTTCTTTATTGCCCATTTCTCTGCTCCATACATCATCACAGGTCTCACAACTGTCTTATGCACTTTACCCCTCAACTTAATCCCTAGACTGCTGGCTAGTACAGTGGTAATGCGCTGGCATCGCATTCACGAGGTCGAAAGATCGTTTCCCGTCCAAGACCGAGAGTTTAAGCTGTTTACAGTCAGGAACTGCTGTGGTTGGACACCACAGTGGGGGGTTGGGGCTTGCCCTGGCTGACAAATACCCATTGTATTGAAATGGAAATAAAGGCTTATTATTAATTATTATTATTCTCCTGTCACACAGCACCCCAGACACTTTCTTCCAGTTCTTTCATCCCACTTGTATTCTGTGGGTTATTTCTGACTCTAGGTCACCATCCTCTGCTACTGTTGATCCCAAATACTTGAACTTTTCAACTTTTTTCAACACCTCCCCCTGCAAATTGACCTCCCCATCCTCATCATCTCTCAACCTCAAGTACTCTTTCTTCTTCCTGCTGATTTCAGTCCTCTATCGTCCATCACTCTTCTCCACTTCTCAAGCTTTTCCTCCACTACCTCTCATCTGTTGTCACACAGTACAATGTCATCTGCAAAGAGCACACACCATGGAGGTCTTTGGATAGTATTATTCCTACACCATTCCTCCCTTCCTCATTTGCTCCACTATAGAACAATTTGCAACCCTTACCAAGTTCCTTCGCCTTATTTCCTTTCCACCTGGTCTCCTGCACACACAGCACTCCAATTCTCTTCCTCTCCATCAGGTCCACCAATTCTCGCCCTTTCCCAGTCATCATTCCCACATTAAGAGTGCCCATCCGCAGCACCACCTCTGACACTCTCCCTCGAGCTTGCCTCTTTAACCCAGCCTGCCCATGACTGGGTAGCCCTTGCTGTCTTTCCGGAGGGGTCAGGCGAAGCCCCAACGCGTCGCCTAAGGGGAATGCCCTAGTATGGAGATTATTCTCGTTATCTGTACTGGCCATATTTTGGTTTTGGCAAAATTTTTATGGCCGGATGCCCTTCCTACCACCAACCCTCCCCATCTACCCGGGCTTGGGACCGGGTATATATATATATATATATATATATATATATATATATATATATATATATATATATATATATATATATATATATATATATATATATATATATATATATATATATATATATATATATATATATATATATATATATATATATATATATATATATATGAAGTAATACTGTATTTAGTTGCGTCGTGAATTTTCAGTTCCTTACTCCTCCTCCCCCGACCCTTTAGTATAGATGATTACAGGTGAAGAACCTCACTTTCCCGACAGACTTGGCAGAAGCGGGAGCCAACAAACTGACGCTGCTCCGGAGAGTGGGAAGGTAGCCAGCCAGCCAGCAGCAGCAGCAGTTAGGGCGCTATATCAGTTTATTTGGAATGGTACTGTACATACGCCATTAGTCATTTTGCGTTAAATATAATTTGCTCTAAAATAATAGTACTATTTAAATGTTTTTCTTTAACGAAGACGTACTGTTTTTTTGGTGCTATTACGTTTGGCCCTCAGTATCAAAGAGGCTAGGATTTGCGTTGATTGCCACGTCATTTTGTTTGTTTGTTTGTTTTTCTTTTAAGGTCACTCGTAAAGCACATTTACCCAAGCCATCTAAAGCCACACTATTTTCCTTGAAACTGGTGATAAACTATTGACACTTTTCTAATATTTATCCCAGTTTAGGGTTAGGATCTATATTGTCTGAAAGTACCGTGCTGAATTATTCTTTTAATTATATGGTTCTCCACTGGCCATTGGAACAAGCTCGGGAAAAGAAGAGCTAAATGAAGGACAACAGGAGTATTCGCAAAAGAGTCAAGATGATAATATATATATATATATATATATATATATATATATATATATATATATATATATATATATATATATATATATATATATATATATATATATATATATATATATATATATATATATATATATATATATATATATATATATATATATATATATATATATATATATATATATATATAAGGGGTGTGGTTGAGTCAAAGTAAAATACCTTGACGCTTTGTGGGAAGAAAATACTGAGGAGGGTTTCCCATTTCCCTAGCTCTCCCCCATTTAGTCTGCTTCTACGACGCACAGTTAAACACAGAGGAAGTATTCTTTTCCCCTTCTCTCAGAGATGTGTGTGTGTATATATATATATATATATATATATATATATATATATATATATATATATATATATATATATATATATATATATATATATATATATATATATATATATATATATATATATATATATATGGGGACCACGGTAGCTAAGAGGTTAGAGTTCTCGATTTCGGAGTTGGTAGACTTACTATCGTGAGAGGACGATAGGAATGGTGAAGCCCGTCTTAATCCCCACCTTGCTTTCTCAAGGATGTGTGGTCAGACTGATCGCACCGATAGGCTGAAAAGCCTACCTGGGGGAGGAGGCACACGCACACACACACACACACACATACATATATATATATATATATATATATATATATATATATATATATATATATATATATATATATATATAAGTACAAACTGATAGCATACAGCACTAAATAGTAAGGAAGCCCATCAGTGAAACAAAACTTATAAAACAATGCTATATTTCGGATCCTAACTGGATTCCTTCTCAAGCACTGATGGGCTTCCTTACTATATATATATATATATATATATATATATATATATATATATATATATATATATATATATATATATATATATATATATATATATAGTAAGGAAGCCCATTAGTGAAACAAACCTTATAAAGCAATGCTATATTTCGGATCCTAACTGGATCCCTTCTCAAGCACAACAGAGAAAAAATAACAAAGGTGGAGGAAACGTAAACAAAACGACTCACGAGACCTGAGGGATTAAACATTTTTATGATAATCAAAACGAATTATCCTCAATCAAAGAAGCCGCCAAAATCATTAAATCATTAACAAAGCAAAATGTTAATCCTTAAAATGATAATAGATCTGAAAGAAGATAATCCCCAAAAAATTATAATAAAAAAAATAAAATAAAATATTAATAAATATGCACATAAAGATATATATATATATATATATATATATATATATATATATATATATATATATATATATATATATATATATATATATATATATATATATATATATATATATATATATATATATATATATAACAACATCTGTACACACATCCCCAAATACAAGAGCAGACATAATGATATCCATATGTAAATACTAATACAATCAAAATACACAATAACAACTACAATCTGGTTGGGGGTTTATCTTGCGGGATAACTTCATTGAGGCAGCGCTTCAGGAGGGCTTTATCAATTATGTCAGGGGTCCATTGCCCCCTAGATAGACTGAAATTGTCCTTCATTTCAATGAGGGAAGATTCCACAATTTTCCGTTTGAATTGACAAGTACTTTTAAATAGCATAGTGGCACCACTCCAATCAATCCGATGATTATGTTCATTGATGTAGGTAAAATGAGCCGAATTTTCTTGATTATATCTTACTGTTCTCTTGTGTTCTAAGACTCTCTGGGATAGAGAGCGACCTGTTTGTCCTATATACACTCTATTGCAATCATGAATATCCAAGAATATTCAGCGTAGCTGTAGGCATAGAAAAAGAACCGTAACTGAAGGAAGACTTAACATCGAACTGTCCTGGACAGACCTATTTAAGTTCAAAAACCTTCAGTTGTAGTATCACAACGGGCGGCTGATGCCATGAGCCAACCTACTACATGACAATGGTGCATAATTGCTCGTAAAAGTGTGGAGTCTAGTTTGGTCAAATGCTCTTCTCTGGACTCTCATTTTACAAAAAAATGACAACATGTGAATATGTATTTCAAGAAAACCACACACCTACCGCGGCGGCAATACAGCGGACGTCTTAGCCGATAAAACGGCTTTTCTTAATGAAACGGCAAGGCTTAAAATCAGCTTTACCCACATGAGTCTAGGTAAAGTCTTAAAAGAATATAATAGTTTTAAAAGTTTCAAGTTTCTTAGCAAGGAAATTAAGTACAGAATCTACTGGGACATTTGTAAAAAGTGATTCTTCATCAAGACTGGAACATTTGATAACCTAAATCTCTGAATGAAATCCTCTGAATGCTTTAGGTGCGATTGGGAAAATTTACCTAGATATGGGGATTGTAAGCTGGCTAACCATTTAGCAAGTTTTTAAGTGAAAGAGTCGCGGCATGAAACAATAGGACGCAGAGGAATAACTTCCTTATGGGTTTTGGGCAAGCCATAATAATACGGGAGTTGAGGATTAATAACTTTAAATTTCTGAAGGACCTCCCTATCACATTTTGACTGAGTTAAGTCCCGAACAATTTTATTGAAAGTAGGTGCAACATTTACTAAGGGATTTTTGGAAAGTTTCTCATAAGTATTGGAGTCATTAAGGAGTTGCATAGCATTACCTATATAACAGTCTTTATCCAAAAGTACGAGTTTTCCCCCTTTATCAGATTTTGTTATGATGCTATCTTTTTGTTTAAGCGACTTAATAGCCAAGAGAAACCTTCTAGGAAGTGAACCCTTACTATCGACTTTCTCAAGTAAATTAAAAATAACCCCCTTTAAACACATACTATATCTATCAAAACTATTATTAGCACAATACTTATCAAAACCGACCATATAATCAAAAAAATTATTTTTCCCTGGTTTTAATGCAAAATTTAATCCTAGTCCTAATACCGCCCATTCGTTTTTTTTTTGTAAGCCTATGGTTGGTTAAATTAAGAACATTGTCAGTTAGGGATATTTCATACCACAAACTACCATTAATTAATTTTTCCAATTTTAGTTGCAATGAATTGGAGTGGAGGCCACTAATGTATGAAGCCCCGTCAAAAGCAAACCGCGAAAGAAAGTGGTAAATACCTTCATCTGGACAAACTAGACGTAAATTATCTGAAGCTTGGTGGAATCTTTTCCTAGCAGACTTGAATTCCATGGTAGCACTTGATAGCCGGTCTTGAAGAAACAGTCTTAAATGCGGTTTACACGGTCAAACAGTTCGTCGAACGCGGCTCGACAGACAAGTGTTTGAAGTAATTTTCGAACGTGTGAACGGGGTAATTGGTTGTCGAACACGTTTGTCGAACGTGTTCGACAACCAAATACCCCGTTCACACGTTCGAACATCACTTCAAACATCTGGCGAACCGCGTTCGACGAACCGTTTGACCGTGTAAACCCCCTTTATGAAGTCGGGAAAGATATCCTTTTTGCTTGTCCATCTCCTGAAAGCAAACATCTTTGGGCAGACCTGTTCCACTATGCATTCTTGAGGGAAGAGTTTTTGATTCTTTTTCTTAAATAATTCGAGAAGAGCATTTTCATAGAATCGATATGAGCTTCTCATAGCAGGGGAATAGCGTAAGTAGTGTGACAGTCTTGGAGGATTCATTATGGGCAACAATAAATAAGTACAAACTGTTAGCATGCAGCACTAAATAGGATCCGTGCTTGAGAAGGGATCCAGTTAGGATCCGTAATATATCATTGTTTTATAAGTTTTGTTTCACTGATGGGCTTCCTTACTATTTAGTGCTGTATGCTAACAGTTTGTACTTATATATATATATATATATATATATATATATATATATATATATATATATATATATATATATATATATATATATATATATATATATGATATGTAGATGATGTACATATGTCTATACATCCGTGAGGGAGGGGGCTAGAATACTTCCTCCGTGTTCCCCTGCGTGTTGTAAGAGTTGACTGAATGGGGTGGAGCGAGGGGACTGAGAATCCCCTCCTTTGTATTTTCTCTTCCCAAAGAGTCAGAGTATTTTGTCTAGACTCAGCCACTCCTCTTATAAGGGGAAAATGGCTCGTGTGTATATATATATATATATATATATATATATATATATATATATATATATATATATATATATATATATATATATATATATATATATATATATATATATATATATATATATATATATATATATATATATATATATATATATATATATATATATATATATATATATATATATATATATATACGCTTATTATATATTTTAAAAAATCATAACTTAATTTATGTGAATGTATATTTAATAAATGGTATTTACGAAATTATGTTCATGGTGAGCTGTATGTTCACAACTCCCCGATTTTCAAACTTTGACTGCAGTCATTTTTTTTTTCGGAACTCGAGGTTAAATTAAATAAAATCTCCTTAACAAAAAACAATTTCAATATACAAGGGGGATTTTTTACAACTTATCCTGTATTTTAAAGCATCTATTTTCTGGAGATTTAGAGAATATATTAGTAGATCTTAATTAGCTGGTTTGTATGTGTAATTAGTGGTCATTAACAAATTATCAATAGTGTTGTCCTCCCTTGGGATCTGCCAAAATTTATCTCTGGTCTTGGTAAGGATGCCTTCATTAAAAATAGAAAATTTTCGACAAGTCAGTCCTGTTACACAAGTAGCAACATAAAATGTGCGAAAAAAAAATCTCATTTCGTCTTTCTAAAGTACCCAATATATTGACATATTCATTCCATTAAAGAAATTAGGACACGTGTCTTTGACTTTAACAAACAACAAACAACGGCACTGTGTAACCTTTTACTTCCTGCAATCAATATCCACTCTATCAAAAAAATTAAGGAATTTAAAGACTGTTACCATATCCCCCCTCAATCTTCTAGCTTCGAGTGATGGTAAGTCTAATTCCCTCAGCCTCTCATCATAACTGAGATTGCGTATTTCTGGCACCAGTTCCGTGGCATGTCTTTGAACTTTTTCAAGCTTAGCTATGTGCTTTTTCAAGTGCGGATTCCAAAAGGGGGCTGCATATTCGAGTTTTGGCCTCACATAGGTTACATAAATATTTCTGAACATTTCCTTGTCCATGTGCCTGAAGGCTACCCTTACATTTGATAAGAATGCATATGCTGCCCTTACTATGCCATTAATATGTATTTATGGAGACAAATCTGCCAGTATGTTTACTCCTAGATCTCTCTCATTTTCTGTCTCTCGAAGTTGTACTCCAGCCACCAAGTAGTCAAGCTTGGGCCTTCTTGCACTTGTACCCATTTTCATTACCTTACATTTTGAAGTACTGAATTTCATTAGCCACTTTTCTGATTACTCATGCAGACTATTTAGATCTTCCTGTAGTTCTCTACCCTTGTTCTCGTTTCTTACTTTCTTCACAATCATATGATTACTAAGTCAAGGCGCTACCACTACACCACAGAAGGTTAAAAGGAATCCAACCTTATAGCTTTTACCCCGGTCGTGGTAAAAAAATTATTCATGTTTTCACATATGTAATGTGCTTATCTGATTATTTCATGGCCCGAATGAGATTGGGAGTTGAATTAAATGCTAAAATGAAGCCACGAGTGAGGTTGGGGAATCTGTAATATGAACATAGTGGCATTCAGTTAGAATGCGCTCATTCCTAAGTATAGCAGATATAAGCTATAAGGTTGGATTCCTTTTAACCTTCTGTGGTGTAGTGGTAGCGCCTTGACTTAGTAATCATAAGTCCTAGGTTCGAGTCCCGGTCGGGGTAAAAAAATGATTCATGTTTTCACATATGTAATGTGCTTATCTGATTATATATATATATATATATATATATATATATATATATATATATATATATATATATATATATATATATATATATATATATATATATATATATATATATATATATATATAAAGAGAGAGAGAGAGAGAGAGAGAATAATATAAACAAAACACACATTGGCAGGACCCGCGATCACAATAGCCTTGGCAACTGTTGGTATTTCTGATAAAGTTGGTGCGTAATGTCAACATTGGCCACTTCCGTTTTTGTGATGCGAAATAGAAATAATTCCTTTCTCAATGACGAAATGGGCACTTTACACTGCTTTGTAAACTTTTTATATGAAACCAGGAACTCGCAAATGCAATGTGCAGGTCGAGATTTCAACAAGTTTTAGAGAAGGAGAAAAATGCCGTTGTTATATTGCTAAGGAAGAGGAATGGCGCATTTTTAGTGCTCTCTGGAGTTCTGCATTCCTATACTTAAATTGCAAGACTCGTTTGGACCCGATACAACGTTTTCCTTTTGATTTCCTTGCTGTCATGTATGGGGCTGATGTGTATGAACTTTTCCTGCGTATGGAAAATGGATCACAGTTTTTAGATCTGACTTCTGCCGGCTAGGGTGTGGGATGGAGTTGGAATGGTTAATTAAGTAGTTCTCTTATTAAATATTGGTACCTATGTATGTGAAAATTAATTATTATTAAAAGTGGCACATCTTTATTTTCACACTTCCACTGAGTAAAGTGACGACACAGACTTTGAAAAAACATTTAATGCTTTTAGAAATAAATATTTTCACATAGCAATTCTTTTCCTAACTGGGATGAACTAACTTGACACTCATTCATATTTATCATAGCATTTACACTGATAAAATTATGGCAGTAAAAGCATAAATTGCATTTACATTTTTAAAATCGAAAACTCTTTGTAGGCAATATTTTGCTAAGCTTTTGCCAAATGAATATCAAAAGCAAGGCGGAAAATATATAATTTCCGGTTTTAAATATTATTTATTTAAATACTAAGGTGTATATATACTTTCACATCTCTAAAGCTTAATCCTGCCCTAGAATCATATAGTCTACCATTATTCCATTTATAATTCTTATCAAAAACTTTTTTATATGTCGCACACCTCCATACATAAGTAACTTTACAATTATTACAAAAACAATATGGTCTGTCATACGCCCAAAGGTGTTTTCTCATTCTTCAATGAAATATTAAAATATACTCACTTTAGACTTTAGGCCAAGTGGTACTATTATTGCCTGCCTGCCAGTGTGATGCCATCAAAGGCATGACATCTAAATGTCATTAAAAAACCAACAGTGCTGTAATTCTCTGTTCTTTTACACTTAAATTGCTTCGTAAAAAGTAGAGAACACTAGCAGCATGATTAAAGTCATTTACGTGGCTTATTCAGCTAAATTAATTAACTAGTAATTGATAAAGTTTTGCAAGTACTGTTATCGTTTGCAGTAGGTTATTGGCACCTGGCTATGTGTGGTAGACATCACCCAAACCCCACAGAGTGCGGGTACGGTGCAGTAGAGGAGTAGACTTTGGCGGTTGCCTGGTTCCTCTGCAAAGTGAGACTGGTCACTGACCATCACCCTTTGGTGAAGTTTCTAGGGGACCGGGTTCTTACAGACGTTGTCGACCCAAGGTTATTTCGCCTCAGGGAGAATACTCTTCAGCATAAATTCACTGTTAAGTACCTGTCCAGCAAAAGGTACCCCACCTTAAGGGCATCCCGGAATTCAGAGGACAACAACCAAGAAAAGACCTTGTAGCGGCCATGATGGTGGCTACTGTGGCAGCAATAGGTCAGGAAGATGGTGTCATTATTCATGAGGATACACTCTCAGGTGCAGATGCGTAGGGTTTCGTCTTTAAATACTTGCAGCTCGAATATTAACAGGCGACTGGCCCACCCAAAAGTTGCAGGAATTAGCGTGTCTCTCCTCCTGCTGCGGCATGAGAGACAAAGTAGCCATGGCCCAGGACCTAGTCACATGTACCCACGAGCAAGACTGCATACACCTGGTCATCTCGAAGTCCCTCCATGTTATTATAAGATTGTAGCTAACTTACATGCAGGTCACCAAGGGCTAGACTAAGTGCTCAGACGAGCAGACAGACAGTTTATTAGCCCGTCATGGAGGAGGATCTGCAGCACCACAGGTCTACCTGCATCTCTTGTGATATTCACATACCCACCTCTCTGTTTGAGGCTTTAATTATGGTCCTGCCCCCCGAATACCCCATCCAAAGACGTTGTTGGATCTCTACTGCTTGTGGGACACATGCACCTGGTGTATGCAGATACTCAAGGGTTGGCTTGAAATCACACACATCCTCAGTGGTACCTCCTCCAGTAAAATTATCGCCAAACTACAAGGATTCTTCTCCTGGTGTGGGGGGCACCAATGCAGTTGTCAACTGACTGCTGAACTAATCTGGGAGTGAGGAGATACTAGCATTTCTTAAGGAATGGGGTCTCAGCTTGCCTATATTCTGCACACTACTCCAGTCTAATGGTAAAGGCAAAGTCTCTGTTAAGTCGGCTAAAAGGATTCTGTGCTTGAACACAAGTACTAATGGCAGCTTGGACACATACAAGGCATCCCAGGCTCTACTCTAGTATTTAAGCACACTTCTGAGGGGTATACTCAAGTTCCCTGCACAGTTGGCAATGGTTTAGAGATGGCATCCGATGGCGAGACAAAACTACAATGTCAGTAGATACTGGCATCGCACTCTCCGTCATCAAGAATTTCAAATGGCCCTTGCTGGGGATAAACCTACATTCCCCCCCAGGACAAGTCATATTGCAGCTAGAGCCTCTGCTCGTGGGCTTTCACGTCAGGATATAGGATCCTTCCTCGAAACAGTGGAACAGACAGGGGGTCATTATGGCAGCATGTCCACATCGACAATATATTGTCGGGATAGACGGAAGCAGTAGGGTATCCATAAAAATTCGCAGACACTTGTGAAAAGCCATGTTGACACCCTCTACCACACCTCAGAAAGTTATGAATGCATTACGGAGTTGGAAGACAAAGTGGAAAACTTTAATAACTATTTTGCTAACGTTGGCAAAAATACATATGAGAAAACACAAGAAAACATCAACTCAGTGAATATGAGTAATTGCTTAAAGGACAATTCTTCCAATGTAAGCACAAGAGAGTACTTCAAGATAAATCCTATCGATTGTGCTACCCTAATTCTTACCATAAATAGCCTAAGAAACTCTGGCTCTTATGGTCCAGATGGTATACCATTTCAGTTCATCAATAATGCTCTACCCATGATTGTATCTTATATTCTAACTATTATGAACACTTCCATTGTTACTAAAAAGTTTCCTGACTCTTGGAAAAAATCACATGTAATACCTCTGCATAAAAAGGGGGACAGAGTGGATGTGACAAACTATTGTCCCATTTCCCTGATACTCATTTTCTCTAAAATATTAGAAAAAAATGTTGCATGCCAACTTATGTCATATTTAGAGTCAAATAGAATTTTATCTATTAACCAACATGGTTTCAGACCAAAAACTTTTGACGGAAACTGCACTGCTCAAAGTTACGAATAGTATCTATAATAATATAGATATGAAAAAAATATCTCTGCTTGTACTATTAGACTTATCAAAAGTCTTCGACAGAATAAACCATGAAATTCTTATACGTAAATGTACTAACCTAAATATTGATCCGAGCTGATTTAGAGAGTATCTATCTAATCACAAACAGTCTATACGTCTTAACAACATTATCTCTGCCAAAAAATTTATCATTTGGTGTTCCACAGGGATCAGTACTTGGTCCTATCCTCTTCTCCATTTATGTAAATGATCTATCTTCTTTCATTTCTGACTGTCTAGTCGTACAATATGCAGATAACACTCAACTACTCCTTAGTGGTGATATTAATAATCTCCCAGAGTTAACCTTAAGAGCAGAAAACACTCTGTCAAAATTTAAAACCTATTTTCAAGAAATTGGGCTGTTAATTAACGAAAGTAAAACACAATGCATATATATTGGTTCAAGGTTCCATATAGCACAAATTCCAGAAAACACAACAATTAATTTTTGCGACATTATTATTACACTTAGCAAAACAGTCAAAAACCTAGGAATTCACTTTGATAACTACATATTGTCTGACTCCCACATAGCTAAAGTATGCAAAAAGGTAACAGGAACATTAATGTACTTATCACGTATAAAAGACAATTTTGAGACTACCACTCGAATAACTGTTGTTGAATCTCTAGCCCTAAGTCACATTAATTACTGCACAACTGTTTGGGGAGCTACCACTAAGACTCATATAAACAGAATACAGAAGCTTATTAATTTTGCAGCTCGAGTTGCCCTGGGAGGAATAAGAAAATATGACCACATCACACCAGCTCTCAATAAACTTGGGTGGCTGCGGGCAGAAAACAAGGTCGCTTATGCGATTTATGTTTTTGTATACAAAATTTTGGACCATCATTACCCTAGCTGGCTATTTGATTTAAAAACGGTCAAGGATATAAGGGGAACTAACACAAGACAGAGCAGTGAGCTCTTTATGCAGAGAACAAACACAGAAGCAGGCTCAAAGATGATCACTATTAAAGAGCCAACACTCTGGAACAATATTCCAGAGCATCTTAAAAATGCATCCTCCTTCACAGCTTTCAAAGGCAAACTATATAGTTTTCTTCTGTACAAATAGTTGCTTCTCACACATAAACTAAACTTAATGACTTAATGCAATTTCCCTTAACACTAACCTCTCTATATGTAAACAGATATCGACTTCTCTGTTCTCTAAGTTAAGAACTAATTATTCTCATTGAAGGGAAAACAAATATGGCACTGATGCTGATTATAACGATACTGTATCTAGTGTTATTATTACTATATTATTAACATTATTGTTAACATTTTTATTACATCATTATTATTTTCTATGAAAGCTACATTTAATTTAACTGTATGTATTACCCTCTTACTTATTAGTTCAATTACATGCTTACTTATAAGTTACTTTATTTTCAGAAGAATAACCATTGTACAAAAATGGAAATAAATGTTTGTTTGTTTGTTTGTTTGTTTGTTAGCTGTCAGTCGATCACCCTTGCATGTGAACTCCACCTCAACCAGCAGAGACCCAGACCCCAACAGCAGCAAAAACCCTCCTCGCATGTGAGCTCGCTTCCCTCCTCAACCAACACAGTGCCAGACACCAACACCAGCGAAAACCCCCCACTGGCATTGGGACTATGTGTAATGTTATTTAAATTTTTACTTCAATGCTTATTATCGTCGATATTATGTTATATAATTTTTGTCTCTGTTTTTGATACTTTCGTCTATTATCTGCTGCAGTTTTATTATTAACATTCTTTGTTTTTTCTTTTGTCTTGAGATTATTATGTATTTGCATAGGTATAATATTGGGGAAGGGGGAGATGAAAGGCTACTATTTCCTATTTGATTGGTTTTCCCTAATGTATGCCCTCACGCCTTTCACACTTTCCTTTAGTCGGTCACATTTCACCTGTCGCGTATAATACAGTTGTTCCTTTAGCACTCATATTACTCATCCACATCCACCACCTACCATAGAAATGAAAATATATATATATATATATATATATATATATATATATATATATATATATATATATATATATATATATATATATATATATATATATATATATATATATATATATATATATATATATATATATATATATATATATATATATATATATATATATATATATATATATATATATATATATACACACACATTGGTGACCCCAACCCACGAATGCCTGTACCCACTAATAAACCAAGTCACGAACAAAATTTTAAACAAAATTTGACCCCAACCCACGAATAAATTCCAACCCACGAACAAAAATATGTTGGCCAAGCCACCTCGTGTCCCATTCAGCTGCTCTCGGCCAGCAAGTGGGTTCCACTCAGCCACTCTCGGCTTCACTCGGCCGCTCTCATTTTCTTTCGGTTCTGCATTGGTGCCCACGCTGTGTGGTTCGTTCATAATTTTATCACAGTTCTTGCTTATTTTCCATAGTTTTTTCTTTTAAGACAGCCATTATTATGGCTCCTAAGAAAGCTAAAAGTGCTAGTTAACTTGACGTCAAACACCCCAGATGCATAACAGTGGAAAGGAAAAAAGAAATAAGTGCAAAACTTGAAAATGGGGTCCGTGTGTCCGATCTTACCATGCATTATAACATGGCAAAATCCACCATCTGTACTATTTTAAAGAATAAAGAGATCTTAAAAGTAGCTGACCTGGCTAAGGGAGTCAATATTTTAATGAAGAATAGGGCACAGGTGATAGAAGAGAAAAATTATTATTGTTGTAGATAAATGAAAAACAGTTGGTTGGCGATAGTATTAGCAAGGCCATAATATGCGCTAACGCTTTGCACATCCACCAACTTTAGGAGCAAGCTCTCCGACTTCTAGTGGCACTAAACTGGAGGAATTTAAAGCCAGTAGAAGCTGGTATGAACACTTTCGTCACCGAACTGGGATTCATAGCGTCATTAGACACGGAGAGGCAGCTAGTTTCAACCAAAAAGCAGCAGATTCCTATGTAAAGGAATTCGTTAAACATATCGAGTGTTAATATTATATTCCACAACAAGTGTTTAAATTTGAAGAAACGGGACTTTTTTGGAAGAAAATGCCCAAAAGAACTTACATAAACGAAGAGGAGAAATCACTGCCTGGCCACAAACTAATGAATGACAGACTTACCCTTTTATTGTGCACTAATGCTAGTGGAGACTGTAAGATCAAGCCTCTTTTAGTTTACCAATCTGAAAATCCTCGTGTTTTTAAACGCAATAATGTATTGAGGGATAGCCTCCCAGTAATGTAGAGGTCAAATCCAAAGGCTTGGGTCACGTGGATTTAATTCCTAGAGTGGTTGATTGAAGTGTTTGGTTGCCCCAGCAGCGAAGAAATATCTTGAGGAAAAGAGTTTGCCCCTTAAGTATATATATATATATATATATATATATATATATATATATATATATATATATATATATATATATATATATATATATATATATATATATATATATATACATATATATACATATATATACATATATATACATATATATATATATATATATATATATATATATATATATATATATATATATATATATATATATATATATATATATATATATATATATATATATATATATATATATATATATATATATATATATATATATATATATATATATATATATATATATATATATATATATATATATATATATATATATATATATATATATATATATATATATATATATATATATATATATATATATATATATATATATATATATATATATATATATATATATATATATATATATATATATATATATATATATATATATATATATATATATATGGTATAGCAGATATAAGCTATAAGGTTGGATTCCTTTTAACCTTCTGTGGTGTAGTGGTAGCGCGTTGACTTAGTAATCATAAGTCCTAGGTTCGAGTCCCAGTCAGGGTAAAAAAATGATTCATGTTTTCACATATGTAATGTGCTTATTTGATATTTCATGCCCGAATGAGATTGGGAATTGAATTAAATGCTAAAATGAAGCCACGAGTGAGGTTGGGGAATCTGTAATATGAACATAGTGGCATTCAAATAGAATGCGTTCATTCCTAAGTATAGCAGATATAAGCTATAAGGTTGGATTCCTTTTAACCTTCTGTGGTGTAGTGGTAGCGCCTTGACTTAGTAATCATAAGTCCTAGATTCGAGTCCCGGTCGGGGTAAAAAAATGATTCATGTTTTCACATATGTAATGTGCTTATTTGATATTTCATGCCCGAATGAGATTGGGAATTGAATTAAATGCTAAAATGAAGCCACGAGTGAGGTTGGGGAATCTGTAATATGAACATAGTGGCATTCAGTTATAATGCGTTCATTCCTAAGTATAGCAGATATAAGCTATAAGGTTGGATTCCTTTTAACCTTCTGTGGAGTAGTGGTAGCGCCTTGACTTAGTAATCATAAGTCCTAGGTTCGAGTCCCGGTCGGGGTAAAAAAATGATTCATGTTTTCACATATGTAATGTGCTTACTTGATATATATATATATATATATATATATATATATATATATATATATATATATATATATATATATATATATATATATATATATATATATATATATATATATATATAAGTGTGTGTGTGTGTATGTGATTACCTAATTGTGTTTACAGGAAAGAGACCAAAGCTTCTATCTTCCCGTCTCCTGATCGGTTCCATTTTCTACTTAGTGATTCTTATCATACCTGTCCTTAAAACTATGGATTGAGATAGCATTAACTACCTCCTCGCTTAGCCAATTCCAATTATCAACTACTCTTACACTGAAAAAGTATTTCCTTACATCCTGCAAAAAAGTTTTCTTACGAAGCTTCAAACTATGACCTCTAGTTCTAGAGCCAGTCATATCAAAATATCGATCCCTATCCACTCTATCATAACTATGAAGGAATTTAAAGACTGTCACCATACCCCCCTCAATCTTCTAGCTTCGAGTGATGGTAAGTCTAATTCCCTCAGCCTCTCATCATAACTGAGATTACGTATTATTGGCACCAGTTTCGTGGCATGTCTTTGAACTTTTTCAAGCTTAGCTATGTGCTTTTTCGAGTTTGGATTCCAAAAGAGGGCTGCATATTCAAGTTTTAGCCTTACATAGGTTACATAAATATTTCTGAACATTTCCTTATCCATGTGCCTGAAGGTTACCGTTACATTTGATAAGAAGGAATATGCTGCCCTTACTATGCCATATATATGTATTTCTGGAGACAAATCTGCAAGTATGTTTACTTCTAGATCTCTCTCATTTTCTGTCTCTTGAAGTTGCACTCCTGCCACCGAGTAGTTAAGCATGGGCCTTCTTGCACTTGTACCCATTCTCATTACCTTACATTTTGAAGTATTGAATTTCTTTAGCCACTTTTCTGACCACTCATGCAGACTATTTAAATCTTGCTGAAGTTCTCTACCATTGTTCTCGTTTCCTACTTTCTTCACAATCTTTGCATCACCTGCAAACATATTCATGAATGAATTCACAGACTCTTGTAGGTCATTTACATATACAAGGAACAAAGGTGGCCCTAAAACTGGAGCCTGTGGAACTCCATTACTAACTATTCTCCATTCAGACACTGAGTGTCTTACTCTAACCCTCTTTTCCCTTCCACCTATTCTAGTCATTGCTTGCAGCTTCCTAATAAGTCTCCCATGTGGAACAGTGTCAAACGCTTTCTGAAATTCTAGGAATATGCAATCTGCCCAGCCCTCTCTTTCCTGTAAGATTCGGCCTACCTCATCATAAAATTCTAATAAGTTTGTTACTGTTGATCTACCTTCTCTGAAGCCATGATGCCTCACTGACAAAAAGTTGAAGGATTCCAAGTGAAGAAAGATATGTTTCCTTAGTAGTTTCTTCATAACTTTGCAAACTTTGCTGGTCAAGGAAACTGGTCTATAGTTCAGAGCCGTATCCCTCCTTCCCTTTTTGAAGATAGGTACCACATTTGCTTATTTCCAGCATCTTGGAATCTCCCCTGACTCCAGAGACTTTTTAAATATGATACTCAGTGCCGCTGATATTGAGTTTGCCCATTTTTTAAGTACATGAGGGGATATGTCATCAGGCCCTGTAGCTTTATGAACATCTAAATCCATCAGCGCTTTGCATACCTCTGTGGCTGTAAGGTTGATGTTCTCTAATACCGGCCCTTGAGCTTCTATCTCTGCAATCTGAGGGGGTGGGGGTATTTTCTACTGTAAATACTGACTGAAACTCCTTGTTCAATTCATTGCAGATCTCTTCATCCGTCTCAGTGATGCTTCCATCCGCTCTCTTTAGCCTTAAAACCCGTTCTTTTACCTTCAGTTTTCCTCTGATAAAGCTGTGGAAAAGCTTGGGATTTTCTTTAGCCTTCCTGGTGATGTCCCTCTCATAGTCTCTCTTTGCCTCTCTCCTTTTACTTAGGTAGTCATTTTTTGCTCTTTTGTAGGTTTGCCAGGTATTTATGTTTTTTCTCCTCCTATACCTCTTCCAGCATTTGTCTCTCCACTCCTTAGCTCTTTTACACTCATTATCGAACCATTTCTCTCTAGCATGAATTACACCTACTTTGGTGACAGGTATGCAGCAATCTACTATCTTCCCATATTTCTCACAAAAGATGTCATACATTTCTTGTACAGATTTGTTGTAAAATAAGGTTCTCCAGTCAATAACTGCAAAAAGCTCATTCATTTTGATGTAATCTCCTACTGGATAGTTCCTCCTCATGTCCTCAGGGCCTCTACTCTCAGGCAGAATATCTTCAATGATATACTCCATCTACAACACACAGTGGTCACTCTTTTCAATTGGTGGTTCATACTCAATTTTTTCAATATCCAACACATTATCTGTGAATACTAGATCAAGTAGTGATGGTTCATCCCCACCCCTGGCCCTCGTTGGTTCCATTACATGTTGGTGTAGGAACTTCCCTTGTACGCAATCTAGGAATCTTGCCAAGAATGAGTCCTCACCACTGTGTGGGTCAAGATTTATCCAATCTATCTCTTTATGATTAAAATCTCCCATAATCAAAATCCTACATTTTTTCTCCCGTGCCATGTTAACAACTGAGTTTATGACTTCAATAGTACCTATATGACTTTCCTCATAAACTTCAAGCCTAGTCTGGTTCCTTGGTGGGTTATATACAACAGTTATTATAATGCTCTCTGACCCAGTATTTATGCAAGCAACAAAAAACTCCTTGAACTCACTTTCTATAGCCAAGTTTATTTTTTCAACTTGAATCCTTTCACTTATGAGCAGTGCTATCCCTCCACCAGTCCTCTCAGATCTTTCAACCCTTAATATTCTGAAGCCCTTAGGAAAAACTGTATATATGTATGTATGTATGTATGTATGTATGTATGTATGTATGTATGTGATTACCTAATTGTGTTTACGGGAAAGAGCCCAAAGCTCGTATCTCCCCGTCTCCTGATCGGTTCCATTTTGTACTTAGTGATACTTATCATACCTGTACTTAAAACTATGGATTGAGATAGCATTAACATTAACTACCTCCTCGCTTAGCCAATTCCAATTATCAACTATTCTTACACTGAAAAAGTATTTCCTTACATCCTGCAAAGAAGCTTTCTTACGAAGCTTCAAACTATGACCTCTACTTCTAGAGCCAGCCATATCAAAATATCGATCCCTATCCACTCTATCATAACCATGAAGGAATTTAAAGACTGTCACCATTCCCCCCTCAAGCTTCTAGCTTCGAGTGATGGTAAGTCTAATTGCCTCAGCCTCTCATCATAACTGAGATTACGTATTTCTGGCACCAGTTTCGTGGCATGTCTTTGAACTTTTTCAAGCTTAGCTATGTGCTTTTTCAAGTGCAGATTCCAAAACGGGGCTACATATTCAGGTTTTGGCCTCACATAGGTTACATGAATATTTATGAACATTTTCATGTCCATGTGCCTGAAGGCTACCCTTACACTTGATAAGAAGGCATATGCTGCCCTTACTATGCCATTTATATGTATTTCTGAAGACATATCTGCCAGTATGTTTACTCCTAGATCTCTCTCATTTTCTGTCTCTTGAAGTTGTACTCCAGCCACCGAGTAGTCAAGCTTGGGCCTCCTTGCACTTGTACCCATTCTCATTACCTTACATTTTGCAGTATTGAATTTCATTAGCCACTTTTCTGACCACTCATGTAGACTACTTAGATCTTCCTGAAGTTCTCTACCATTGTTCTCGTTTCCTACTTTCTTCACAATCTTTGCATCATCTGCAAACATATGCATGAATGAATTTACAGACTCTGGCAGGTCATTTACATATACAAGGAACAAAAGTGGCCCTAAAACTGAACCCTGTGGAACTTCATTACTAACTCTTCTCCATTTAGTATATATATATATATATATATATATATATATATATATATATATATATATATATATATATATATATATATATATATATATATATATATATATATATATATATATATATATATATATATATATATATATATATATATATATATATATATAATAACAATAATAATAACAATAATAATAATAATAATAATAATAATAATAATAATAATAATATTAATAATAATAATAATAATAATAATAATAATAATAATAATAATAACAATAATCTTGAGTCTTTTGAAAATATTCCTGTTGTCTTCCATTAAAATCAGCAATAGTTTTCCTTTTCCCGTGTTTGTTCCAATGGCCAGTGGAGAACTATATTATTAAAAGAATAATAATTCAACACTGTACTTTCAGAAACAATATAGACCCCAATACTAAACTGGGATAAAAATGAGAAAAGTGTCTATAGTTTATCACCAATTTCAAGGTATATAGTATGGTTTTAGATGGCTTGGGTAAATGTGCTTTACAAGCGACAATTATAATTACATAATCTATAGTTATTTTATATATTTATAAGTTGCATGTATGCTAGCAATTATATTTAGTTTGTTATTACATTGTATTCTGATATTCTCTATTGTTAAATTTAACAATTTTCAATTAAATGTGCTACTTTATGTCACACTTTTTTTTTTTGCACCAAGTAAAGTGTAACTAGTAAATTCAAGCTATAGTACTATGCAGTGTTGCATGAAAATTTAATGCTATGAAAATTGAGAAATTAATTGATCATTTGTTCAAATTGTGTTTCTTGTTTAATAGAAAACTAAAACACTTTTGTTCTTGAAGGACACTTTTTTGAACCACTAATAGTCATCATTAAAATTAGCTTGCTTCTTAGCGTTCATTCTGTCACCAAAGATATCAATATCAGTGACAGGAGGCACTTTTTTCTTATAAAAAAATACAATCTACATATAGGCTAGTCTTGTGTTACCTTTGCAAATGTATCACTTAAAATTCGTTTTATGCACCCCTTCCATAGGCTAAATCAGCGTTACCACCACTTCCTGATGTGTACCGCATTGCTGCATAAACAACCAGAATCACCCTCCTAAGGTATGTAAAGATTCAAATTTGAGTTTTGTTAGAATAGGTGGTTAAGATTAATCTTTTGAATCCCTTCCATAGCCTACCCGAGAGATCAGTGTTACCACCACTTCTTGGAGTGTGCTTCGCTGCTGCATAAACACCCATAATTTTCCTATGTAAGGCTTCAAATTTGAGTTAGGCTAGCGTCGCTCGCCAGTACCGGCCCAAAAACAAAAAATAGGGATTAGAGGAAAAAAAAAAGCACTCCAAAAACTGAAGGGGTGTATTAAACGCATCTTAATCAATTAGCTTATTTTAAATACACACAGCAGACCATCAATACTGGCCCTAAAGCAACAAATAGTGATTTCCGACAAAAATAATGATTAAATTGTATATATTAAAAAAAACACACAAACATCAAAACGTATCAGAAAAAATAATTTTGTCAAAAAGTCTATTTATCCTCCAAAATCTGGCCAAACAACCAGAAAGGAATGTCGCTGGACCTCCCTAGGCATGCTTCTTGCCTATGGTACTCAAATCTCTTTCCAACCCCCCCCCCACAAAAATATAATTAATAACCCCCTGCTTGTCCCGCTACTGCAGTGGTGTTTGAAGTATTTACCTAGTTTAGAACTTTACATTTTCGTGTCCTTCTAAATAATCTCATTTTCTTGTTTGTGGTTTGTCACCACCAACATCATAAATTGCCAAACCCTATAGTGTTATTGAATTGCACCTACATCAATTTCAGTAAATTGATAACATAGGCAAATAACTTATTTTTGGTTGGGTTAACTATTTTCATAGGGTTAGGTAAAATTTTTTTTGTTTACGTTTCCTTTGTATTGTACAAGCAGGTGCGCTGTTGTTGAAGAGGCTCATTAATGAATATCCTGCTTTTTCTATTAACATTAAGCACTTACTGTACTTCTTTGATATGTCTCCAGTTGAACTCATTAAAATGGCTATCACTTCTTGCTAAAAATTTTGCTTCATAATTGACTATTTTTTTCAATGTTATCACTATTGCAAATCCTTTGTAAATATTTTTTCTAAGCGACACTATTTCATCTAGCAGCTTATGTATATATAGATTAGCATACAGATGCATTGCAATAACAGCATTAACGTCTATGCAGTCAACACAGAATAGATAAAAAATTTTTTTTTATTAATAAGCGGTACATTTAATAATCCGGCTTTTTACTTTGTATTACTTGTAAATTCCGGTGCTGCAAAACTATATTTCAGTTCTTGATACTTCAGTAATATATTAACTATATATGTAAATGACCTACCAGAGGCTGTAAATTAATTCATGAATATGTTTGCAGATGATGCAAAGACTGTGAAGAAAGTAGGAAACGAGAACAATGGTAGAGAAATTCAGGAAGATCTAAGTAGTCTGCATGAGTGGTCAGAAAAGTGGCTAATGAAATTCAATACTTCAAAATGTAAGGTAATGAGAATGGGTACAAGTGCAAGAAGGCCCAAGCTTGACTACTCGGTGGCTGGAGTACAACTTCAAGAGACAGAAAATGAGAGAGATCTAGGAGTAAACATACTGGCAGATTTGTCTCCAGAAATACATATAAATGGCATAGTAAGGGCAGCATATGCCTTCTTATCAAATGTAAGGGTAGCCTTCAGGCACATGGACAAGAAAATGTTCGGAAATATTTATGTAACCTATGTGAGGCCAAAACTTGAATATGCAGCCCCCTTTTGGAATTCGCACTTGAAAAAGCACATAGCTAAGCTTGAAAAAGTTTAAAGACATGCCACGAAGCTGGTGGCAGAAATACGTAATCTCAGTTATGATGGGAGGCTAAGGGAATTAGACTTACCATCACTCGAAGCTAGAAGATTGAGGGGGGATATGGTGACAGTCTTTAAATTCCTTCATGGTTATGATAGAGTGGATAGGGATCGATATTTTGATATGGCTGGCTCTAGAACTAGAGGTCATAGTTTGAAGCTTCGTAAGAAAACTTCTTTGCAGGATGTAAGGAAATACTTTTTCAGTGTAAGAGTAGTTGATAATTGGAATTGGCTAAGCGAGGAGGTAGTTAATGCTATCTCAATCCATAGTTTTAAGGACAGGTATGATAAGTATCACTAAGTACAAAATGGAACCGATCAGGAGACGGGAAGATACAAGCTTTGGGTTCTTTCCCGTAAACGCAATTAGGTAATCACTGTCATCTCTTCCCCCTCTCTCACCCAAAACCAAGTGCACTGCCTTACACACAATATAACACACAAATTCTTTCAACTCTTTTCCTTTGGCCACCCCAGATCAACTTCTGCAATCATATCTATACTAATTAACTCACTGTTCCATCCTATTACTCGAAAACAACATACAAGGGCATGCACGGCCTCTTGACATCCATCCTTCTAAATCATCCCTTCCCCATGACGACAGAGTCCACCTGGCCAGGTTGCGATGAGGGCAACACCTTGCTTTTCTGAGCTATCAGTAGAGGCTGAATAACTCTGAAAGTGATGCATGTCCCGGATGTAACACATCATCTCATACACTCGAACACATTATGGAAGACTATACCGCACACAACCATATATGCCAACAACACAACATAAACTCCCTAAGAGTTCTGAGAGAGCCTTGGAGTGGAAATAGCCTTCCTTAGGGGGCTGTTCAACCAACCAGCTTATGGAACAATACGCAGTTCATCACGGTTTTATTCAAGCTGGACTTTGTATCACTGATGTTTAAAGCTTTTACATATGGACTATTATAAGCTGTTTTCCGACACGACACCATATCCATATGAAAGTAAAAGCATGACCACATCTGTAACAATGCAACAAAGTTACGTTGGCTTTATCATTTCTACTCATTCTCGCCTCTTCCATCCGTATGTAGATAAAAAGGATTTAGAGTTGTATACTGGCTGCCCTAAGCTCTCCTATCCATAAGTCACCTCCTAAGACATGCTGGGTTATAAGCGTGTATAGAGTATCTCTTCCAAGGAGAGACAGGCATATCACACATTACTAATAGCCTGCTTTGACAACTAGCTCCTCAAATGCTTCCTCTTGCATTTGAAAATTATCAATGGTTTATTTGTTTTTCTTTGATATTTTAAGAAGTATGTGCAATATCAGTGCTAATAATGAATTTATTACATTATTTATTTACACACTTATACAAAACTGTGAATGAAATATCCTAAGCACTCACCATTTTTCCTAAGCTCCATCCTAAAAATGTCACACTTTTAGATCAATAAATACCTGCTCATCCAGTATTAATTCACTGTAGTGAGCAGGTTACAGATAATAATACTGTACCATCATAGGAGTTGCATCATGTTTAATATCAGATTGCTTACACTTTTGAACTGTAATATTAAAGTATTGGATATATTAATACACACATGAAGCTGTACATTTAATGTAAGGTCTGTGCTATGGTTACATACAGCAAGTTCAGATTCACAACTTAAGGGGTCCAGCCACAACCATGCTCACCTCTTTTTTTTAATATCTTTTTATGTGAATATATACTGTATTTTAGTCACATATCATCAAGTCTTATATGATGACTAATAAATAAGAGAAAGCCTTGGACAGGTAATAATCATTAATACAAAAGGTATCTGATAAAAAAAATACTAAGTATTCAACAATGATGCACACAATAAAACAGTCTATCATTTCATTCTTTCAGCAGTTACTGCTTACTGCTATAATAATCACAGAGAACTCGTTTACTAATAAATCCCCATCATACAAGGCTTGACAGCTATGCCCTAAATCGTGTCTCGTTTTCGTTTATGAGTATGTTCTCATAAGTGTTTTACAGAAAAGTCCTATTTTGAATAAGTTTGGGATTAAGCAATATTTGACACCGACACCTGCAATTTTATATGGAAAAATTTTGACTAGAAGCATTCATTGGCGTCTGTGATAGAGAATGGTGCTGCCCCATGGTGACAGTCAGAATTACATGGCAGATTTTACTCTTCATTTAGGCTTTTAGAGTACTGTATTGTACTTGAAAATTTATATGATAAGCATGAGTAGAGCACTAATGCAATTTTGAAATAAGCAAAAACAATACGATTTTCAAGTGAAAAAAAGGATATGAAGGTACAGGAGACCCAATAGTGAAATTTTTAGAATTAAAAATGTCGTTTACGAAGCATAAGTGTTCAAAACATGACAATTTCTTGAGCCACAATACTTAAAGCTAACACTTCATCTAGTATTGAGGGAATCCAGAAACATGGCCCACTTGTATTAATTGAAATTGAGTTGACTTATATAGCTTTGTAATAAATGACCTGTAATGACAAAGAAATTCATTTTACTGAAGTCTTTTGGATTACTGTATTAATAAGGTACATTTCATCTCTGCAGCCACTTTAGTTTGAGTTGCATTTCCATTGACTTTCTATTTTGTCGTAAAAGCACAATTATGTAGTTGTTAGTTAGTTAGTAAATAAGATGGTAAATAGTATATAATTATCAACAAGATGCTGAAACGGTACCAATGTTGAAGTTATCCAATAAGTACTCTGATGCAGAAGAAATTTTTAATTGCTAAAAGTATGACTGAATGACTTGAAAAGCGTGACAGTATAGAAGAATACAAATCTAAATAAAAATAAAGGAACAATACCTAAGTCAGTCTGGAATGTATCATAATAAGATAATTATAAATAAACCCTAATCACCATGGGACATGAAAGAGTAATGGTGAACTTTACCAAAGACCAATCTTAATAATAGGGTAATTGGCCAGCACTATACTAATAACAATATAAATAGATTTGCTTTTTAAAACGATTATCATCCTCAAACCCTGGCAGTACATAGTTGGGGAACAACTTAACATTCATTCTTATTAGTCTTAGCTTGAATTAAATCTTTGGTATTCTTTAAAAAAAATATACAAGATGCCTGATATTGACAGCTACACAACAGCAGAATACTAAATATACACATTTCAATCAAAATTTAATTGATAAATTACCTACATGTCGCACCATCGGAAATCCCTTCATGATGCCTGATGAGCGAAATCTGAATATAACCATTTATGGATTTTAAGTCGCGTATAGGCATAATAATTAAGGCCAGGATGATATGCCACGTCTGACGATATATATCAAGAACTTTTATTATATCCATATTTTGCCTTTGTTGACAATAAAGGCTTGATCAATATGTTAAGAATAAACCTGAAGATTGAAATTTGCAGACTTATTATCTTATCCTCAATTTCTGAAGCTCAAGGAGTTTCACAATATATTTGATCCCTACCCGTACTCTAAGCCTCTTTGGAAACTAATGTAATGAAATGTTTGTAATATTTACTTACAGGAATATGGAAAAATGCAACCTGAAAATTCAAGTAATATTCTAATTGCATCATCCCCTGCTCTGCTTTACTTTAGTTTTTAAACATGATGCTATATTTTGCAGAAGCTTGGGGGGGAACACAACTGTGTAGTCAAAAAATATCTGTAATAGAAAATTATTATGTTCTTCTACTCGTTCCAATGTAAAGAACTTATAAACCAATTTTGACATTTTTACTAGAGACACAGTATTCCAAGTCATTGTTACATGCTTAGTCAGACATGGCATTCCCTGCAATCATCACGACTGGGTTTACCTTTCATTCTTACATTTTCGATAAAAGCTAAACATACATAAACTAAATTTGGCCTTCATGACCATATTATAAACAATCTCACAGTCTTAGCCTACTAGCAAGTGCTTCATTTAAGATAAACCCACAGGAAATACTATACTGCGTAGCCTTTAGTGAAGTTTAGAGGTAAATAGCATCTATGACAACTAACAAAAATAGTATGAGTATTGCAATTAAACATCTGGCTGAATTGATGGCCTGTGGGTTTTCTCGTTTTATGCCGATGATTATCTGTTATTTCGATATACTGTTCAATAAAGTACACCAATCAATATAGACGTACACATGAAAGTAGATTCCTTTTTTAACAAAATTACAGCATATCACTGCCATCCTAAACAATATAACAGCACATCATTGGCATCCTACAATCATCATGGAGATTTATGACAAAGAAGTTTTTAAGAACTTCCATAAGATGAAAGCATTGTCATCTTCATGAATATCAATATTTTTAATTAAAATATGGCTAGTGAAAATGGGTACCTAGACTTTACTTGGAGGATCTTTATCCTTTGGTCCTCCCCAAAAGGAATCAAACCGAGTGCGTGCCTTATCAAGGGCATCAGTTACAGTCCTACCAGAGGATGGGGAGACAAGAGAAGGAGGATTAGAGTCTTGCGCAGCTCCAACAGTTTGAGGCTGTGGGTAGTATGGGGCATCAGGAGCTTCCAGTACTCTGTAAGGCGATCCTTTGGGTCTAGCAGGAGGATCAATAGGAGCTTCAAGTACCCTATATGGAGATGGCTTAATAGGTGCCTCTGGTTTAGTGGGAGACTGGTCAGGAAGATCCTTGATATCTGATGGCGCTTCAGGAGCTTCCAAGACACGGAAACTACCAGTTTTCTGTTTTGAAGTCTCCATAGGAGCTTCTAGGACATTGTATGCTCCCATTTTAGGAGAATTAGTAGTTGCGTGACCTGGCTGATCAAACATAAAAGAAGGGTCATCAAGGCATCGAAGATTGGTACCAGGAACATTGCGGACACCAGCAGGCTTGGATTCTGGACCCCCAGTTCCCTTTGTAGGCTCAGATGAAGGAAGGGGCACTTCAGGCTTGGTAGGAGAAGGAGTACCAGAACTTTTGCCATTCATGCCATTTAACGAGCCAAACATGGACATAGACATAGGATCGACCGCACCTGTAAGAACCACCACCCATGCAGTTATTTTGAAAAAATGCTAGTATTAGAGGAGTTAATAGGCAAGGTATATATCCCAAAGATTATTTCACATCCAAAACAGAATACCAATAGAGTTAGATAGAAAGATTTCAGATAGGATTAGTGCATCTATTCGTTCATGCAATTTTACATATAAATCTACATAATATCATAGTATATAATTATATATATATATATAGCTATATACACATCAATTCATATTTATCTAAAATTTTGGTGATGTATTTTGGAAAGAAATCATATATATATATACTATACTTTATGAGTCTTCCTTTAACAAGAGAAATGATAGGATCATGTACTGTAAGAAACATTATGTCATAAAAATATCGCTTTCTGACAAAAATGGGTTACTGCTTTGGCTCAAGGTAGCTCTTGTTGTGTCTTGAGTGTGGCTCTGACCAACAGAATTGCTTTTCTCGGGCAATATTACTTTTAAACTGTTTTGGGTATACCTGTTAATGGAGTCAGTGCCCTCAAAATAGCTACTGTCTTTGTTCACCACAGACCCTTCATCCTTTGGGTAATTTAGGTCTACAGGCTTTACTTCATAAGAACTTTCCTGATTGAATAAACTATCATCTTTATTCATTGATCCATCCTTGGCTTGTGAAATGTTGAGATGATGGGAATAAATGTTACTGTCATATAAACCATGTACAGTATTATCTTGAGATTTATCATTTTCCTTTACTTCAAGATTAGAATCTGATTGACTGACTCTGCCTGAATCAAGCTCAAATGTCACGGCTTCATAAGAGCTATGCAATGGTGACTTTTCAATGCTGCGGTCCAACATTTCACTATGGGAATCATCTAAGGTTCCAAAATGATTCATCTTTTGAAAATGGGACTCCGATTTCTTTCTCTCGACTTGGAATGGAAACTGGAATTCGGGAAAAGTATTTTCAGCATCAAGGTTTTTTACAGAATCTGGAGAGGATGATGAACTCGGAATAGAATATGCCTGAGATATACGAACAGGCTTACTTTCTGCGCCAAATGGATTATGAACAACTGCATTAGAGTTTTCTTGTCCAGATACAATGGAATCTGATATATGAGAAGAATTTTCATTGTCTGCTTTGCTAGTATCCATACCATTCTCTGAGAAAGGATTAAATGCATATTCAGATGATGTTGATGAAACAGAATGGGTTGAAGATAATGAATGGGAGAGAGGATGAGTTGAAAATTTAGTATATGTTGTCGGAGATTCAAGTAGTGCAGCATTGTCACCAAAGTCAGATAATGCTGCATGCATTTTATCATGAGTCTGATTTTCTATGCTGGAAAACAATTCATCTCTCCTGTTCGGAACATCTGTAGAGTTTTCAAAGATTTCAAAGTCATCGTTCTTGGCATTTTTCTCCTGAAAGTCTCCATGGAACACGGATCTGCTGTCAAAAGTGAACTGGACATCACTCAAAGCACTAACCTGAGGATCCGTAATATAACCATTATTCTCATCAGACACACTATATTTTTCACTGGAGTCTTTAGTAAGCTCTGAGTTACTTCTGAAACCATATGCTTCCATTTCCATTTTATCTTGGACACCACTTGATATTGTAGAATATTCAAAATCTGAATTTTTGCCATTCTTTCCTTTGTTTTCAGCGGGTAGATGATATGAGTCCTGAGCTAAATTATCTTCAAAGCTATCAGAAATATCAGTTTCTTTGAGTTTCAAAGGGATTACATACTCATCACTTCTAGTATTTTCAGTGTCCTTTTTTTGTGAGAGGTAAGAATCTGCTGATCCTTTAAAAGCCAAATTTCTGTTTACAGTATCATTTCCAATGGATTCTAGTGACTCATCTTCACTGGAGAAAGAGTATTTCATATGGTTATCTATAGAGGCAAACGTGTACACAGCTGGTTTATCCAAGTCTGGAGTCAGATTTTGAGATGCAATACTATCATCCTCTTCTGTTGGTACGTCATTTAAAGAAGTAGCATTTAGTTCAGATGATGACTTGACTACAAACAGTGATGGTATGGAACTCTGAAGTAATGCATTTTCTCTGATATCTGGAGCAGAATCCTCATTAACTAAATAATCAATATTACTAATTTCAGTAAACATTGCTGTATTTTTTGTGCTGACTGGACTCATTTGGAACTGGATGTCATTTATATCATCTTCAAGTTCAGCTGCTCCAGTTGTTCTGCTACTTAATAAATCAGTGTTAGGGACAGAGACAATTTCTTCATTAGTGTTTAAGGTATGGAAGTCAAATGCACTGTTGAGTCTGTCATCGAGGATCTGATCAGTGTTCCTAGAATGTTCATCATTACTTCCATTTACAGGAACCTCAGCAATATTTTCAGCATGTGACATTCTTATAACTCTGCTTTGGCTATTCAGTGATGCCTGAATACTTTCTTCATCTTCATTTACATTTGCATCAAAATCATTGGTTTCTTCTGGCACATCTCTAATGACCATTGAATTCAAGGATTCCTTATCATCTGGCTCATTTTTAGTATAATAGATTCCATCATTAGATATTCTGCTCATATCCATTTTCACCAAATTCTTGGTAGCATCTAAGGCAGGATTTGAAATGTCAGAGTCATTTACATGTCTTATTCTTTCATCCTCAGGAGATGCAGAATCTACCAAATAATTCCTGTCCTCATATACTGAGCTTGCATTATGATTCAGATTCATATCTTGATCATAAAACACATTTTCTACAGTATTACCTTCAAAGGTAGTTTTAGGTACCAAATTACTGAGTTGCATTTCCAAACTTTTTAATTTCTCCTCAATGGAAAACGGACCAGGAATTGATTTATAAGACTGCTCTTGAAGTTTGTGATTGGAATGTAAATTTTTCGACGCTTCTGAAATGTTGTCAGTTTCATAATCTCCATTACGATCAACAGTTTCTTCATCAAGATCACTGTTTGCTGATACTGACAAAGGATCTTTATTGTGATGAGAGTTAGGATTATCAAGGGTAAATGAATGAACTTCTAGTAGATCTAAAACAGGTGACGAAACAACATCAATGACGGGGGAAAGCGAACGATTGTTGAATTCACTCTCAGGTATAGAAGATAACGAATGTGTATAAGAATCATTATCTTGTATTGAAGAGTTAAAGTTGAAGATTGAATCATCTTCGTGAAGAGAGGAATTGGAGGAAGGAATATTTTCCAAAAGGGAAGATGGGGAATTAAGGTTTTCATTGAGTGAAGATGGCGATTCATTAGTGCTAAATTGTGATATGACTGCTGGTGGGTTCGGAATTTCACTGTTTAAAGCGTATGTCATAGAATCAACTGGAGAAGCCAATGGGGAATGTCTTTCAAACCGAGATGAATTATATTCTTCTCGGACTGAAGGGTTGTCATCCAGCGGTTGTACCATGTCCTCAACATTTTCTCTCTGTAAATTCTGTTCATAAGCATTATTGATTGCAGAGGGCAATTGCTCTTCAAATGGTAAGACAGGATGGTCCTTGGTTTGCTCTAGAACTGAAACCTTTTCTACTTGAGCGACTTCCGGAGAATCATCTACTTCATCAGTAATTTTCTCTTCACCTATTTCCATATTTATAACTTCTTGAGCTTTGTCTATTACTTCACCAGAAAGTTCTTGAATCTGATATTGTTTCTCATTAATAACGTCATGGGATATATCTATATTTTCAGTAGTACAGTCATGATATTTGACTATGTACTCAGAAGTAACTTCTTGATATTCATCTACTTCATCAGAAATATCTTGAGATTTATCCATTTCTTCACTAATAACTTCATGAGATACCTCTTTATTAATGACTTCTTGAGAATTATCTATTTCTTCAATAGAAATCTTTTGAGATTTATCCATTTCTTCGTTGGAATCCTCTTGAGATACTTCTTCATTAGTAACTTCTAAAGGTTCATCTATATTTTCATTGGTAACTTCATGAGATTTTTCACTTTCTAAATTACCAACTTCTTCAAATTCACCTACTTCTTCATTAGCAATGTTTTCAATAATAATGTTCTGAGATTTATCCAATTCTTCATTGGTAACTTCTTGAGACACTTCTTTATTGGTAAACTCTAAAGGTTCATCTATTTTTTCATAAGCAACTTCATTAAATTCATCTCTCTCTAAATTAATAACTTCTTCAGATTCAACTACTTTGTCATCAGTAATGTCTTCAATAGTAACTTCTTGTGATTTCTTCATTTCTTCATTGGTAACTTCTTGAGAGATATTTTCATTAGTAACTTCTAAAAGTTCATCCATATTTTCATTAGTAACTTCTAAAAGTTCATCCATATTTTCATTTGTAACTTCATGAGAATCATCTATTTCTTCATTAGCAACCTCTTCAGATTCATCTACTTCATTATTGTTACTGTATCCAATAGTACTTCCTTGAGATTCATCCATTTCTTCATTGGTAACTTCTTGAGATACTTCTTCATTAGTAACTTCTAAGAGTTCATCTATATTTTTATTATTAACTTTATGAGATTCATCTATATCTTCATTAGTAACTTCTTCAAAATCATTTACTTCTTCATTAGCAATGTCTTGCAAGTTATCCATGTTTTCATAGGTAACTTCTCGAGATACTTCTTCATTGATCATTTTTAAAGGTTCATCTATATTCTCAATAGTTACTTCATGAGCTTTATCTACTTCTTCAGATTCATCCGCTTCTTTATTAGTAATGTCTTGAGAGTTATCCATTTCTTCATTGGTAACTTCTTGAGATATTTCTACACTAATATCTGCTAAAGACTCATCTATTTTTCCATAAGTAACTTCATGAGCTTTAACTATTTCTTCACTAGTAACCTCTTCAGATTCATCGACTTCATTAACAATCTCTTGAAATTCATCCATTCCTTCAATTGTCACTGGTTGAGATACTTCTACACTAGTAACTTCTAAATATTCATCTATTTCTTCATTAGTGACTTCATGAGCTTTATCTACTTCTCCACTAGTAACTTCTTCAGATTTATTTACTTCTTCATTAGCAATGTCTTCAATGATGATGTCTTGAGACTTATACATTCCTTCATTGGTAATTTCAAGAGATATTTCTTCATTACTAACTTCTGGGGATTCATCTAGTTTTTCATTTGTAATATCATTAGATTCATCTATTTCTTCATAAGCAACCTCTTCAAATTCATCTATTTCGTCAGTAGTAATGGTGGTAACTTCTAAAGTTAGTTCTTCATTAGTAACTTCTAAGGATTCATTTATTTTTTCACTGGTAAATACATGAGATTTGTTGGTTTCTTTATTAGTACCTTCATCAAATTCATCTAATTCTTCATTAGCAATGTCTTGAGATGTATCAGTTTCTCCATGGGTAAAGTCTTGAGATACTTCTTCATTAGCAACCTCTAACGGTTCATATATTTTTTCATTTGTGATTTCATGAGATTCATCTTTACTTTCTTCATTAGTAATTTCTTCAGATTCATCTACTTCTTCATTAGCAATGTCTTCAACAGTAATTTCTTGAGATTTATCCATTTCTTCATTGATAACTTCTTGAGGTACTTCTTTATTAATAACTTCTAGACGTTCATCTATTTTTTCATTGGTAACTTCATGAGATTCATCTACTTCTTCATTTGTAACTTCTTCAGATTCATTTACTTCTGCATTACCAATGCCTTCGATGGCAATTTCTTGAGAAATGTGGTTTGTAAATATTTGACTTTCACTATACAGTTGGTTATCACTGTTATTTTCAGAATGATTATCGCGGCTCTGATCAAGGGAGCTATCATTATCGTTGTAATGTGGCTCTATCTGGTCTACAGCATGTGACATGTTATATTTTGACTCATAATCATATACTTCAGATGATGAATACTGATTATTCTTTTCAGTTGTTATATTAATAGGTTCGTGATCATCATGGAAATTGTCCACTGGGGTTACGCACGTTGGCTGAGACGAGTCACCATCTGAGGCATCTGGATCTTCATCCTGGGACTTTGTTGAAAGTTTCTCAAAATCTAGGGGATCTTTTGTGTGATTCATATCATGAGAGTTCAACGGGCTGACATTATTAAGAGTAGGATGCAAATCATCCTGAATAAGAGCATATTCATCAGGTAAGCTAAGTGTTTCTTCTTGATTAAGTGCTGCATCATTACAAAAAGATTCTTTGTCATATGAAAATGATAGCTCACTGGGCTTTTCCTCTAAAAATAGCACCTGGTCATATGTGTTGCCTTTAGAAGAGAAGTCATCTTCATAGATATTTGTAATTGAATATGAAGCATTTTCATACGCACCCTCTTTCTGGACCGTAGAACACTGGTCAGATTCTAGAACACAATCTGAAGTTTCTATATTATCTTGAACTACCATGGTGGTGTCATGTGCTGGAGACGGGGACTGAACAGAACTGTCACATATTTTCTCAATGTCTTCACTAAGTGATGATATTTCATCATCTTGGTCAGGCTCTAGTGGTATGACTTCTTTAAGTGGCAGTGCTATTTCATCCAAAATAGAGGAGTATGACTCTCTTAAATCTGGAGTTGACTGAGAAATGCTATCATGTTCACATTCTTCGGAGGACCATTCGGCTTGTTCAGGTGAAGTTTTCCCTTGAAAAGATTCTGCTGTATATTCAACACCTAGGTCTGGGTTTTCTTCAGAAGTTATATCAGAAAAATTCTTGTCATCACTGAGCATAAGATTATCAGACATATTTGTTGCAGTTTCAGCAAATTGTATATGCTCTAATTCTGGATCAAAAGTAAAAGCTGGAGTATCATTCATATCTAGAATGTTTACATCAGAGATTTGCCTTACAATACTGTGTTCTTCAACTTCTGACTCAGGTTCACCAACTTGATTGGGTTCTTCACATATGATATGAGAAAATTCTCCAGAATGGTGTTCATTTACTGAAACTGTAAGTTCGTCATCTTCACTGTCTACAGAAAGATTAGGATTTTCATTAGCAGTAACAGGTTGTGCATCATCTGTTTTAATATCCTCAGTTGCCTGCTCAGTATCTTCCTCCAGAGGAAATGCAGTTTCATTTTCTTCAAAAGATACATCATCTTGGAAATGGATTTTGTCATTTTGGATGGTGTCGATATCATTCTCAACAACATGCGAGTACTGTGTGCTTTCATAATCATGTGCTTCTGTAGACTCTGCAGAAGATACCGACAATACCTCTATATTACAAGCCTGTGTATTGTCATCAGATGGTAGTAAAGTACTATCCTGCTCAACATACAACAATGCTTCATGTTCAGGTACTGAAACTGGAGACAGAATGTCTCCATTTCCTTCTGAGGATATGTCAGGATTATAATTATTATTAGATGTAATCTCAGAGTCTTCATTATCATTAATTATTATATCTACAGAATCAGTTTTGGTAGAAGTTTCCATATTTAGAATATCTGATACAGTTACCATATTCTTGTTTTCAAAAGATGATTCTACATTTGATATTTCAGCTACACATGCTGGCATACTGTCAGTATCTTGATTTTTAATAAATATTTGGATATCCTGGAGAGCTGAAGACGTAAAGCTTTCAACAGTTGGTATGGGTGTTTTTTTCTCAGAAGCATCATCAATAGCTTTAATGTTAGTCTCTACCTCAGCAACATCTGGAATGGGTTCAGGCAAATGGGATGTTTTCCTGGAATAGGGGGACGTGGGTGGAGAGGGAACATCACTGTAAGATGGACATGAAGAGTTATTATCAAAAGTATCTACTGGTGAGGTAGATAAGGAGTGATGCATATCTTCCAAATGAAAATTGAAAGGGGTGTTATCTGTTGCAGAAACTGGAGACGAAATGGTATCATGCACAGATGTTACTGAATATGTATCAAAAGCAGGTGAGTGAGAATTGTCATTTGCATCATATGTTAATGATGACTTCCTATCTGAGTTACTCATTAATGATGAATCAAAAGACTGATTGTCTGTACACACAGGTTCATCATTTTTCATGTTAAGAGCATGCACAACTAAATCAGTAGTGTTAGAGGAATTCTCTGAAATACAAAATTCTTGAATAGGATTATAGCTAGTGAGTACTGAGGGTTCAACATCTGCAAAGACAGGGTTAGTATGTGAAAAAGTGTCATTAACATCGTAAGAAGAAACTACAGAAGAAGATCCTACATCTGATAGGGATTCATGAGAGCCATTCCAAGAGAAAATACCTGAGGAAGGTGGCAAAATGTCTGTGGGGGAAGCTTGCATAGGAGGGACTTGCTGTAGCGGCTGGTGCAGTTGTTGAGGCTGCATACTCTTGAGTTCTGAGGCCGATTCTGATTTTTTAGGGTCAAAATCCTGTCTGGGTTCCTGCCCTTTTAATTCATTACTTTTGGAATCAGATGCCTGTAAATCTCCTGGTTTGGTTGAACTATGAAGATATTCACTAGATTTCGGATCTAGAATGCTACTCTCACTAAATGAAGGCTCTATCTTGGTATCACAAGGCTTTATATCAGTTTTTTCAACTTTAGGGTCACTCTTAGTATCAAAAGGCTTAACTTCTGGAGCTTTACTTTCACCTACAATAGCCTGAACCTTGGTATCTGAAGGCTTTTTCTCAGCAATTTTGCTATCACTTGGTTTGAGTTCAACCTTAGTATCTAAAGACTTAGTATCAGTGACTTCAGATTTTGCCTTACTTTCAGAAGTCTTTGTGTCTAATACTTTAGTTTCTATGGCCTTAACGTCAGGAACTACTGCTTCTACTGTTTTAGTGTCAGTTGTCTTGGAGGAATCTGACTTTTTTTCCTTTTTTTCAAAGGGTTTTTCTTCAATTTTAGGCTCTACAGATGTGGCAGTGGCTGGCTTTGATTGCTCTTGAGAGTGCACCTTGGTTTCAACGGCTGACAAGGGAGTACCTACAAGGGGCCCTTGGCTAATCTTGGTGGGTTCTGGAGTCTGACGAGTGCGGGATTCTAAAACATGGCGATGTTCCGAGGAGGGAGTTCCACGTGCTGAATCACCTGAAAAAGTTATAACACTGCTATATATTTAATAGGTGTAACACAGTCTGAAAACTGTAATATACATAATATACATGGAAAGCAATAAGCTATGGGAACAAAACATAAGTAGACAATTAACAGGATATTATTTTATGAGAAATGATTTCTCTATTTGCAAAATTCACTTCGAATAACAAAGAATAATTAATAAATATTGTCAATCACATCAATATACAAAGCCCATATATATATATATATATATATATATATATATATATATATATATATATATATATATATATATATATATATATATATATATATATATATATATATATATATATATATATATATATATATGAAAACATAAATCATATTTTATCACTGACCGGGACTCAAACCTAAGACACTTAATTACTGTGCCATTGCGCTATTAACTACACCACTGAAGGTCTAATGGAGAAGCAAACCTTACAGCATAACTGATATACTAGGAATGAACACATTTTATCTGAATGCCTTTTTATTCATATTACAGCTTCTCCTAACCAAACTTGTGGCTTAGTTTTTCTCATTTAATTCAAATCTCAGCTATATAGACATTAATAATAATCAAATAAACACATTAACATGAATCTTATTTTACCCCTTACCGGGATTCGAACCTAAGACACATACTTACTGTGCCAAGGTGCTATCATGAACAAAAAGGCATTCAGATAGAATGAGTGCATTCCTAGTATAACAGTTAAGCTGTAAGGTTTGCTTCTCCATTAGACCCTCAGTGGTGCTTATTTAGGTGTCTTTCGACTTTCGCTGAAAATTAGTTACGTCACATTTCAGGAATGGAACTTTGACCTAAGTCGGGGACCCCGTTTGTATATATATATACAGTAGGTCCTTGTATAACATCATTCCGACTTACGTCACTTCGCCATTATGTAAGAGGACAATAAATAATCAATAAATGATTAATAAATTAATTTATCAAGCTACCTGGCTGGTGCGGTAAATTCAAATCGCACTTGCTGAATAGCTTGTGAGAACGATAGACGAATACACAGCTAGAAGCAATGTTGTATTCATATTTATCAAGTTAATGTCATTATTAATTTATTTGTTTATATATTTGGTTATATTTAGGGATTATATTCAACTTTAAAAAAAATACGAAAGAAATAGCTGTAAATACGAGTTTATTCTAAATACACACGAATACACAGTTGTATTCATATTTATCATGTCAATGGCTTTATTTATTTATTTGTTAATATATTTGGTTACATTGAAAATTATACTGAATTAAAATAAAACAAACAAACATAGCCGTAAATACAGTTTTATACAAAATAGTTTGTTGAGCGTTGTGTAAGAATCAAGCGTTATGCGGCCTTAGAAGAGGTTGAAGAACCTCCGCTCAGTTTATTCCCGCCCACCATATTGTGACTAGTGCTTTCGGCTGCTCTCTCGTTGTGTACGCTCGTTACTGACATTACTATGCCTCCCAAGCATGTTAGTGATAGATCTGATGGCAGTACTACAAAGAAAAGAAAAGCCATCACTATGGAAATTAAAACTGAAATGGTAAACTGTGCTGTAAAGGGAGAATTTTCTACAAACATTGGTCGCAATCTCAGATTAGCCCGTACGACTGTGGCCACGATCATCAAAGACAAAGATCGATTCCGTGACCAGGAATGGTTCGACCCCTATTATGTTAACTGTGATCACGAGGCAGCGTAGTTGCCTTATGATCGAGATGGAGAGATTGTTAGTGCTTTGCTTGAAGACCAAAATCAACGGCATATCCCAATAAGTCTTATACTTATTCTGGAAAAGGCTAATATATTATTCGAAGACTTGAAAAGAGAAAAGGGGGAAGGCAGTGCAGGTGAGGAGTTTGTTGCTAGTAGAGGGTGGTTTAATATAAGAGTGCAAGGGGATATTGCTAGTGGCGATGAGGAAGTAGCAAAAATGTTTCCCGTGCCAAACAGGTGTTCAACATGGATGAGACAGGCTTATTCTGGAAGCGTATGCCTAATCGTACGCATACCGCAAAGGAGGAGAAGACAGCACCAGGCCATAAAGTCAGCAAGAACAGACTGACTTTGCCTTTGAGGGCTAATGCTGTAAACTGAAGCCCATGTTGGTTTATTTGGCAGAAAACCCAAGGGCACTCAAGGGCGTTTGGAAGGGTCAACTGCCAGTCATCTGGAAGTCAAAAAAGAGAGCTTGGATAACCCTTCAAATATTTAAGGACTGGTTCAGCAACTATTTTCTGCCTGAAACAGAGAGGTACTGTGCTTCCAAGGATCTGCCCTTTAAGGTTTTGCTAATCCTGGACAATGCCCTTGGTCACCCTGCCCATTTGGGTGACTTTCATCCTAATGTAAAGGTGGTTTACCTTGTGCATAATACCACCTCCTTGTTACAGCCAATGGATCAGGGGGTCATTGCCTCTTTCAAAGCCTACTACCTCCGAAGAACAATAGCTATGGTTCTCAGGGCAACGGAGAAGGACAAGAACCTGACTCTCAAGGACATCTGAAGTCGTATAATATTCTTCAGGCTGTGAAGAATATTGGTGATGCTTGGGAGAATGACTTCCGAGGCTTTGAGGAGACAGGTGAGGCTGTAACCAAGAACTTAGTTGTCATGATTAGAGAGCTCGAGTTGGAGGTGGAGGATGATGATGTAAAACAGCTCATGGAATCTCATGGCAAGGAGTTATCTACAGAGGACCTCATTCAGCTAGAAATGCAAATGCTTAAAGAGGAGGGAGAACTACCAAGCCCAGAGCCAAAGAGATTCATAACAAAGGAATTGGAGGAATCGTTGCCTTGCCAGAGGAATTGTTGGCATAGCTTGAGGCTCAGGATCCCAACATCAGGTGCAATAAGGTGGAGAGAGGGATCAAGTATGCCCTGAGGTGTTACAAGGAAATATATGAGGAGAAGAAGAGAGCATCCTTTCAGACTATCCTTGACTGATTCTTCTTCAAGGTAGAGCGCCCACCAAAAGATCCTGTGTCCTCTACCTCAGGTGCCTCCACGTCTATAGACTCACCTGCCCCAGTACTTCCATTATGTTCTTTTGCCTCTCCAGACTCACCTGCCCCAGTCTCCTCAGCACCTTCCTCTCCAGCTTCCACCTCCCAATAGGCTAGTCTCTCCCTCCCTTGCAACGCCTCTTCCAGTGTGCAAGCCAACCAGGGCAGTAAAGGTAAGTTATAATTCACTGCACTGTAGTTTAATTTTACTATTAATATATTTAAAAGGTATGAAATACTAAGTTTAGTTTTAGTATTTTTTTAACATAGATTAAGATTGCATATAATTTTACAATGTTTTAAATTTTTTATTTTTACCCTAGGCTGATGGCCCTAGGTATGAATTTAGGTGTGTTCCGACTTAGGTCGAATTGCAACTTAAGTCATCTGTCAGGAATGGAACCCTAATGTTAAATGAGGACCCCCTGTATATATATATATATATATATATATATATATATATATATATATATATATATATATATATATATATATATATATATATACAGAAGCTCTCCTACTTACGAAAAACTGATTATGAACATTCACAGATACAAATAATTACCTAACCATTGTTTAATAATGCATTAATGTATGTACTACTGTACTGTACTGTATTTTTATATAATAATTACTGTATTAAATTCATTAATACTTTATACTTTAAGTTTTATGTAGTAGATAAGCATCTTTAGCCTAAGCACTGTACAGTATTGCATATATATGTACTGTACAGTATTTACTTTTTTTTATCTAAACACAAATTACAAACAATTCTACTTATGAACGGATATCTGATACCTAACTACAATATTTAGTGGTTACACTGGATAATTGTTGGCCTGTATTATATCTCCCAAGTGATAAACAAATTCCTCTGATGGCAATGCTTCGAAGAAAAGGAAAGCAATCACCATGGGAGTGAAATGCACAGAAAAGGGAGAAGCATTACTACTGCATTAGCATAGGTGCTTATTTAGGTATATTCTATCTTACACTGATATTCGGGTTACATCACATTTCAGGGACGGAACTGTAACGTAAGTCGAGGACCCTTTGCCTGTTTATATATATATATATATATATATATATATATATATATATATATAATATATATATATATATATATATATATATATATATATATATATATATATATATATATATATATATATATATATATATATATATATATATATATATGCACAGTAGTACCTCTAGTCATGAACTTAATCCGTTCCTTAACCCCATTTGCAAGTTAAAATGTTTGTAACTGGAAAAAAATTTCCCATTGAAATGCATGCAAAATAAATTAATCTTACTGCAACATTCGGTAAGAGACCTCCTTCCATGCCTTTTAAATGAGGCCTATGCAGTGGAGGATATTGAAGTGGTCTTTCCAGAAATTACGCTTATTCAAATCCGTGTTGTTGGTGACCTGGAAACACCTGGGAAAAAGATCCTTCGTATATACAGAAGTTTCTTAAAATTAGAAATTATTTTCTGATCCATGGGCCGGAGGAGAGGAATGGTGTTTGGAGGCAGATATTTGACTATTATGAAGTCATATTCAATATCAAAGTCATCTTTCAAACTTGGAGGATGGGCAGGAGAGCTGTCCATTACCAGAAGATACATAAAGTACAAACAATTTTCCTCAAGATATATTTTAACAGATGTTGAAAAGACTTCAGTCAACTATTTTATAAAAATGATACGTGTTACCCAAGCCTTGCTATTTGACCTCCACATTACTGGAAGTCTAGCCTTCAACACATTATTGCACTTAAAAATGCGTGAATTTTCAGAGTGGTAGACTAAAAGAGGCTTAATCTTGCAATCCCCACATGCATTAGCGCACAATAAAATCGTAAGCCTGTCCTTCACTGGTTTGTGACCAGGTAGTGCCTTCTCCTTTTGGGTTATGTAGGTCCTTCTAGGCATTTTTTTTTCCAAAATAGTCCTGTTTCATCACAATTAAAAATTTGCTGCAAAAAGTGATCTTCACTTAAATAAATTTAGTGAATTCTACCTCATTGGCATCTACTGTCTTTTAGTCCGAACTACCCGCCTCTCCATGCTTTACAACACTATGAATATCAGTTTGTCGATGAAATTTTTTAAACCAGGCTCTACTTGCTTTAAATTCGTCAATTAAGCGCCACTAGCACTTGGAGTGTTCGCTACTAAATCATGCTGTAACTGTGGAGCCTTCGTACATATTATAGCCTCACTAATACTATCTCCAGCAAGCTTTTTTTCATTTATCCAAATTAACAATAATTTGTCAACCTCTTCCATTACTTGAGACCTAAGCTTTGTTAAAATAGTCACTCCTTTAGCCACATTAGCCGTTTTTAAGGCCTCTTTATTCTTTAAAATAGTACTAATGGTCAATTTCGCCATGGCATACTGTTTGAGGATATCAGAAACACGAACACCATTCTCATGTTTAGCTATCATTTCTTTCTTCGTTTCCACAGTAATATGCTTAGACTTTGAATGTCACTATCACTGACACTTTTCACTTTCTTAGGAGCCATAATGAAAGGATATTTAGGGTAAAAAGCAAAAAAATGTAGAAATCTACAATGAAAGGACGAGCGATCATCACAGTGCGGGCACCAGTGCAGAAATGAGAGCAAACATGTGGTCACCCGGGCGGATGTACATTTGTTCCTTGAGAATTGTTCGCAGGACGATTCAAAATCTGTTCGAAAATTGTGGTCATAGGTCGATTTGTTTATGGTTGGATGCGTTCATATGTGGAGGTTCGACTGTATATATATATATATATATATATATATATATATATATATATATATATATATATATATATATATATATATACATATATATATATATATATATATATATATATATATATATATATATATATATATATATATATATATATATATATATATATATATATATATATATATATATATATATACTCAAAGAATTGAGTCTTTCAAGACCATGAATTTTTCTTCCTTATAATCACATAAAACCTCTTACAAACATAACTAGGAACCTTGAAGTTACTTTTAAAATATATGTACTTA
>JAXCGZ010007589.1:92500-150000 GCA_037179515.1 Halocaridina rubra
GGTATATTAAAACCCAGCAGAGAATTGGATATTCATTACACATCTTTTATAGTCCCTTCACATCTGACAGGTCATTACACTCTCCATCTCTGTTTCTCTTTACAGCCCGATAAAGGCTGTTTTATTTTATCATTTTTTGGCCCGTCCTGGTGTCACAATCATCTATAATTTTTTTTTTCCCACAAAAAAAAACCGCAATGCACTGAATTCGCGATAGGTGAATCGAGATATAGCGAGGGGTTACTGTGTATATATATATATATATATATATATATATATATATATATATATATATATATATATATATATATATATATATATATATATATATATATATATATATATATATATATATATATATAAAGGGTTTTTGGTTTATGATGTCCTCGACTGATGATGTTTTGTGGTTACAATGAATCTCCCATAAATTATTTATAAATCATTTTTTTGACCAAAGTGGATTGCATCGTAAACACAATGTTTGAGCGCAAAACAGTTTGTTGAGCGTGGCAGACAAATACATCATCACACGGCATTGTTCTGTGCATATATATCAAGGAAATGCTTACGTATTTGGTTATGTGAAGCACCAAGTGTGAATATATCTAAAAAATTACCAAATAAATAGTAGTAATTAAGATCTTCTAGGCGGAACAGTTTGTTAAGCATGGCGGAAGAATACATTATCACATCGCATTGTTGCGTACATATATATCAAGTTAATGTTTTTATTTATTTATCTGTAAATGTATTTTGATATGTGAAGGATCTAGTATGAATTTATTTACAAAATTACCAAATACATGTACATAGTAGTGAACACGAACTTTGCCCTCGGACCAGTTTGTTGAGCGTGGCGATAGAATACATCGTCATGAGACATTAGACTGGGTAAGACCTGTCGCTCAGTTCCCGCTTGTACGCTATATAATTCTCGTGCTTATTCGCTCTTTGATTTGCTTCACCCGTGTTTGTGATAGATTTTGGCCTGTATTATGCCTCCCAATCATATAGATTTTTTTTATGGCATTGCTTCAGAGAAAAGGAAAGCCATCACTATGGAAGTGACATTAGATACATTATAGTGAAACACTTCCAAAAGGGAGAAACTGCTACCAACACTAGCCCATCACTGGGGTTAAGTCGTTTGGCCATAGCGACAATTATCAAGCATAAAGACTGCATCCTTATAATGTGAAAGGTTCTGCTCCTATGAAGTCTACTGTGATTACTAAGCAGTGTAATGGCATGATGATCATGGAAAGGTTGTTAGTGCTTTGGCTGGATAACCAGCATCAACGGCGTATCCCAGTGAGCCTCATGTTGATTCAGGAAAAACCTAAAAGATTGTTTTATCCTGTGAAAATGGAAAAGGGGGGAGGAAGTGGAAGAGAGGAGTTTGTGGCCACTAGGAGCTGGTTTATGAGGCTTAAGGCTCATGCTAATTTGAATTACCTTAAGGTGCATGGTGTATCTGCTAGTGGTGATGAGAAAGCAGCATGTGATATTCCTAGTTTGTTGGCTGAGATAATTAGGGAAGGGGGTTACAGTGCTGAACAGTGTTTAATGTGGATGAATCTGGCTTGTTTTGGAAGCGTATGCCTAGTTGTATGTACATCACCAAGGAAGAGAAGACAGCAACAGGCCAAAAAGTCAGCAAGGAGAGCCTGACTTTGCTTTTGGGGGCTAATGCTGCTGGTGACTTCAATCTGAAGTCCTTGTTGGTGTACTTAACAGAAAACCCAAGGGCATTTGGAAGGGTTAACTGCCTGTCATTTGGAAGTCCAACAAGAAGGCTTGGGTAACCCTTCAGATTTTCGAGGACTGGCTCAGCAATCCTTCTGTGTCAGAAGTGAAGAGGTACTCTTCTTCCAGGGGTCTGCCCTTTAAGGTGTTGCTAGTGCTGGACAATGCCCCTGGTCACCCTGCCCATTTCAGTGATTTTCATCCAAATATCATGGTGGCTTATCTTCCACCTAATACCACTGCCTTGTTACATCCAATGGATCAGGGTGTTATTGCCTTTTCCAAGGCCTACTACCTCCGAAAGACAATCGCTATGGCTCTCTGAGCAACTGAGAAGGAGAGAACTTTACTCTCAAAGAATTTTGGAAGTCTTGCAACATTCTTCAAGCTGTAAAGATCATTGCTGATTCTTGGGAGGAATTCAAATAGATGAACTTGAATGGAATATGGAGGAAACTGTGTGTTGTGAATGACTGCCATGGCTTTGAGGAGACAGTTGAGGCTATAACCAAGAATGTTGTTGCAATGAGTAAGGAACTTAAGTTGGTGATGATATAACAGAGCTGCTGGAATCTCATGGCGAGGAGTTATCTGTTGAGGACCTAATTCAATTGGTGAAGCAGATGATTGAAGAGGAGGAAGAAATGCCAACCCAGAGCCCAAGAGATGTACAAGCAAGGGCATGGAAGAAGGTTTTGCCAAAATGTGAGGCTGAGGACCCTGACATCGCCAGGTACACTAAGGTCGCCAGAGGGGTCATGGATTCCCTGCAGTGTTACAGGGGAATTTGGGAGGAGAAGATGGATCCTTCCAGACTCGCCTGGAATATTTCTTCAAGAAGGTAGAGCTCCCAGCAACAGATCCCATACCCTCTAACTCAGCTGCCTCTCCAGACTCACCTACCCTTGTATCTCCAGTACCTGCTGCAGGCGCTCCTGCCTCTCCACACTCACCTGCCCCAGTCTCTCCAGCACCTGCTTCTCCAACTTTCTCCTTGTAATACGCTTGCTTCACCCTCCCTTGCAATGCCCCATCTAGTGTGCAAGCCAACCACAGGAGTAAAGGTAAGCAATACTGAACTGGAAATTGTATATATATAAGGAATTGTTCTCTTTTTTAGTTATAGTTATGTTTTCATATTTTTTTATGAGTGTTACATTGGGAAAGGCAAGATAATTACCTTCATACGACCTAGGCACTAAGAAAGCATTATGCTGAAGATAAAGTAGAGTTTAAGGACAAGGAAAAAAGGGAATGATATATATTATGAGGAGGAGAGGCTAAGAGAATAGTTGAAGTACTAAGGACCTAGAGATATGGCAGGATTAGGCCCTGAGATGACGATGGATCCGTTTTTTGAAGGAAAATAGATTATAATAATTAGGATAGACAGAAAGAGGGAGAGAGTTCCAGTCTTGAGGTGGATGGGGAGAAGCAGTCACTGCACAGAGTAACCAGTGAGCTACAAATCTTCACACAGTACCTGTGAGACAAACCGCTTGGCGAGTGTTACGCGGTCTCGGCAGTGGGGGAGGAGTGCAATTCGCCAACTCATCAGAAAAGCGAAGGAAGTAGTAGTGATAAAAATGAGAAAGGGATGACACATTACGGCAAAGAGAATGAGAATCCTGACTAAAAGTAAGAGAGGGGTAACTGATGAGTCTAATTGCCTTAAATTCAACACTATCAAGGAGATAAATATAATAAGAAGCATCCCAGATGTGCGAGCAGTATTCTAAGCAGGGACAGATAAGACCTTTTTAGATTTTAAGTAATTGAAAAGAGGACACGTGATGGCAAAAATTAAACAAAACCCCAATTTTTTAGAGGCAGATTTAGAAATTCGGATCATGTGACTCATCCAACGCAAGTTAAAAGACTATCTATTTTCCAAAAATGTTAACAGACTTAAGAGGGAAAATTTCAATAGTTTTGAAGGCAATGGGGCTATCAGGAGGAAGAACATGAAGAGATAGCCAGAAACTGTATATTGGAGGCATTAAATTTGACTAAATTTTGATTTTCCTACTCGAAAGGTTGTTTTTGTCTTAGATTATGAACTTTACAACTGCGTTAGCATTGGTGGGTGATGTAGTGGTTTTTTGGCGTGTTTTGACTTGTGCGGTAAATCGGGTTACGTTACATCTTGATGAACAGAACTGTGACGTAAGTCGAGGACCCCATATATATATATATATATATATATATATATATATATATATATATATATATATATATATATATATATATATATATATATATATATATATATATATATATATATATATATATATATATATATATATATATATTAAAAACACGGAACTGTTAACATACAGTCTAAAATGGTAGGAAAAGCCCTTTAATGAAAACAACGAAACAACCTTTGAGAAGATGGCCAGTTGAGGTCACGAAATTAAATAAGTACTTCATATATATATATATATATATATATATATATATATATATATATATATATATATATATATATATATATATATATATATATATATATATATATATATATATATATATATATATTCGTTGTTTTCTTTAATGGATTTTTCCTACCATATATATATATATATATATATATATATATATATATATATATATATATATATATATATATATATATATATATATATATATATATATATATATATATATATATACATATATATATATATATATATATATATATATATATATATATATATATATATATATATATATATATATATATATATATATATATATATATATTGTTGTTTTCTTTAATGGGTTTTTCCTACTATATATATATATATATATATATATATATATATATATATATATATATATATATATATATATATATATATATATAATATATATATATATATATATATATATATATATATATATATATATATATATATATATATATATATATATATATATATATATTGTTGTTTTCTTTAATGGTTTTTTCCTACTATATATATATATATATATATATATATATATATATATATATATATATATATATATATATATATATATATATATATATATATATATATATATATATATACTTGATGTTTATTTCACCTAAGATCTGAATAAATGTACGTACAAGTAATGGATAAGAAGCCAATGCAGTTATATAAATTTGGCATACTTGTATTATCACTGTAAATAATTTGAATGTGTTTTTACATAAAAACTCTTCTTTAACTGACTGGAGTAGGAAAGAGGAATTATATAACGATCTATGCTGAGGTCTATTAAAATTAGATAATCTCAAAGTTGTTCAGAGCATTTGGATCCTAAAATGTCCTAACAGGTCTTCACAGCAGCTGTATCTCCCTAACGTACCTCTCATGTATCTCAAACAGTGAAAGGCTACGACAGAAAACAAAAACCTAGATTATACATGCAGGAAATGTGGTATATTCAGCATTAAATTCTCCTACTAAATTCAGCTAGAAACTCTATCAAGAAGACCAAGGTAGCTCCAAAAACAATGAAAATTGTGGCATCATTTTTATATTCACTTATTTATCATGCCCAGTTCACACTACGCAGTTCAAGCACTGCCAAAAACTCGTGTGAGTAATCTTATAGTCTGTTCTTACATTTAGAAGATGGAAATCATGTAATTGGTATTGAATGCATATGGAGACCTAATAAGGCTGTATTTTAAGCAGTGACATACACATTACATTATGTTACACTATTAAAATTTCAGCCATCCTATTAGGCAAAGGCATAGTATTAAATATGTAAGATGTCAACCTCTGATCTTATCACTTCTATACTGGTAACAGACCATTTTATAAGTGTCTCCATGGATTCCGTGAGCACTCTCTCTCTCTCTCTCTCTCCAAAGTGGGCTCCCTTGCACCTGGAATCAAGCTGCTCTCAAAACATATATGGCTCTAACAATTATTGGCACATATTCTCAATAATGATCCATTTTCCAGGATCTATTGGAAATGGAGGTCGACACTCCAACTCATGGCAACTTCAGAAAAACTGTTTGCCCTCCCTCATCTGTTGCTACGCTTAGCAACGGTTTCTCATTCTCTTTTAGTTGGCAATACCCTGATTAATGCTTCTTTGCATCAAACTTCATACGGTTAAGTCAATTTTCAAGTTTATAGCTTATATCTTACTTTTTTCTTTCAATTCACGCTGAAGTCTGTTTTCAGTAGGCTTAACTTAAAAAAGAAAATATGAATGGAAAATTTCTGTCAATATATCAAAACGTACATGTCAAAAGCAGTTACACTCCCCATCGATGTCCATACTCCCTGGTGTGGGAGTTATTTTCCGTGATCTACTGTTATTTTCAATCTTTTCTCTGTGACTAAAATCCAACTTCTTTTGAGTTAAATGTGGGGTTCTGTTTTCCTTAAATTGCTACAGGAACATGACTGAGAATACTTTTAAAAAAGTTATATGTAAATTGGTATTCTTAGCCTTCACACCATACTGCATGTGATGAACAATGATTTTGTACCATGGGTGTTGGAGATGAAACAAATGTGCCCCACGGAAATAAACCTCATGGCAATATTGCAATATATGATATTTGCATGTACATTAGAATATGTATTTTAACCCTAAAAATAGAGTCTGTTTTAATATTATTATATACTTCAATATGCGAACCATAGCTAAAAACATCATAAGGGTTTTGTTCTTTGTATATGTAAATGACCTACCAGTCTGTAAATTCATTTTTGATTATGTTTGCAGATGGTGAAAAGGCTATGAAGAAAGTAAGAAACGAGAACAATGGTAGAGAACTTCAAGAAGACTTAAATAGTCTGCATGACTGGTCAGAAAAGTGGTTAATGAAATTCAGTACTTCAAATTGTTAGGTGATGAGAATGAGTACAAGATCAAGAAGGCCCACATTTGGATGGTCAATAGCAGATACAAAATTTAAAAAGACGGAGAATGAGAGAGAGATCTAGGAGTAAACATGTTGGCATATTTGTTTCTGGTCAAAAAAGGCATATAAATGGCAAAGTAATGACTGCATATGCACTCTTAGCAAAATGTAAGGGTAACCTTCAGAGACATGGACAAGGAAATTTTCAGGAATAGTTATGTAACTTATGTGAGGCCAAGGCATGAATATGAAGCACCCTCTTGCAATCCGCACTTAAAAAAGCATATAAATAAGCTGGAAAAAGTTAAGAGACATGCTACAAAACTAGTGCCGGAAATACGCAATCTGAGTTTTGAGGAGAGGCTGAGGGAATTAGCGTTACCATCACTTGAAGCTAGATGACGGAGGAGGAATGGTGATGGTTTTTAAATACCTTCACGGTTTGACAGAATGGATAGGGATCGATATTTTGATGTGGCTAGCTCTAGAACTTGAGAGCATAGTTTTAAGCTTTGTAAGAAAACTTCTTTGCGGGATATAAGGAAGTCCTTTTTTAGTGTAAGAATAGTTGATGATTAGAATTTGCTAAGTGAGGAGGTAATTAATGGTGACTTAATTCATAGTTTTAAAGACAAATATCATAAGTATCATTGAGTATAAAAGTGGATCTGACCAGAAGACGGGGAGTTACGAGCATAGGGTTTTTCCCGTAAGCACAACTAGATAATTACACACATGCATACATCTTATGTAAGCATATGTGTATTATTATTATTACACTATGTAGAGCGTGGTACTTAGACCATCAAGATGAAACATTGGTGGTTAGCTCCACCCAAAGCTAGCATAATCTGGAGAGTTTTACCTTTTCTGGCAGCACATTTTGTGAGTTGTTGTTCATTACTCTGTGTTAGTATTAATTCATTTGAAAGAAATGTATTATTGTTGGATATTTAGATATTGGAGGCACTTGGCTTTGATGGCTGGTGGCAGGAAATGCCTGAATTTGTTTCCTTTTTATATGAGGTATTGTCAAGTTAGTCAGTCAGTCTCTCCCCCTCATATCATACGTATTATTATTATTATTATTATTATTATTATTATTATTATTATTGTGAGACACTGAACTGATGGTAGCACATAGAACTTTTCTTTCTCTCTCTCTCATATCATAAATATTATTAACATTATTACTATTATTATTACAGATGCTTCCCTACTTATGAACAACCAAGACACAAACATTCACAGATATGAATGAAAACCTACCCATGTATTAATGTATGTATTACTGCACCGTACTGTATTATTACATCATTAATACTGAATTAAAATTCATTAATGCTGTATACAGAAGCTCCCTTACTTACACACAACCGAGTTACGAACATTCACAGTTAAGAAAAAATCTATCCATTATATACCCATGTATTAATTTATGTATTGCTGTACTGCACTGTATTATTACATTATCATTACTGTAGCAAAATTCATTAATACTGTATACGTTATGTTTTATGTAGTAGTTAAGTGTCTTAAGCCTAAGTACTATACAGTACTGCATATGTATATACTGTACAGTACTTTTTTAACCTAAGCACAACTTACGAACAGGCTTCTGGAACATAACTCGTTCGTAAGTTGGGCAGTGTCTGTACATTTCGTTTTATGTAGTAGTTAAGTGTCTTTAGCCTAAGTATTGTACAGTACTGCATATGTATGTACTGTACAGTACTCTTTTTTACCTAAACACAACTTATGAACAATTCTACTTATGAATGGACATCTGGAACCTACTGCATTTATAAGTAGGGCAGTGTCTATATTAATATTAACTTTTTGGTTGTTGTTGCTGTTGTGAGACACTGAATTGATGGTAGCACAAAGAACTTCTTTTCTCTATCTATCATGCATATTATCATTATTATTATTATTATTATTATTATTATTATTATTATTATTAAAGTTCACAAGCTTAAACTCCCAGATAGGCTTTTCAGCCTGTCAGTGGAATCAATTCGACAACTGATCCTTAAGAAAGTGTGGCTGTGGTATTGAGACTAGATGCCACATTCCTACTGTACAATGATGGTCTCGATCGCAGGTCTACCAATTTCGAAGTCAAGCACGATTACTACTACACCATAGTGGTCTCCTATTAGTATTATTATTATTGTTGTATTTGTGAGACACTGAACTGATGGTAGAACACAAAGAAATTTTTTTTCTCTCTCTCTCTCACACACACACAAATGTAAAAATGCTGAATTTATTATATTTACAGTGTATAGGCATTTTACATGCTCACATTGTGTTTGATGGAGTGCTTTATTAAAAGTATTACTTCTCTTCTTTTCATAATGCAATTGTTGCCACTTAACAACCCCCCACTGGAAACAACGGACAATCGGATTTAACAGACTAATGTCCCTACTATAAGTCCGTTAAATTGACATTAGGGTGTATATGTATAGTACTGAATTTCTTAAGTATTTCAGGTGACTATTGTTACCTCTTTTCCTTTCTAACAACTTGTGTCATTTGCTGGCACTGAATTTCTTTTAAGTATCACAGGTGACTATAGTTACCACTTTCCCTTTCCAACTTCTTGTGTCATTAGCATGAACTGTTAATAATACCACTGAAGTATAACTGGCTCTATCACAGCCTATATGTATTAATCATACATATATATACCTTGTAGTCTGCTATGCACTCCAGGTCACATTAATCTTTGTTAGGGAATGCCCTGTCAGGTAAATAAAAAAAAGATAGGTGTTAAAATCTGATTTTTGTTATATCCATGAAGTCTAGAATTCTATATCCACTCTTCCTAGTTTTTTTTTTATGGGTATGACATCAGGACAGGCAAAAATTGCCCTAATCAATAAAGGCCCGGGCACGAGAAAATACCAAGACGAAGGAAAAGAAAAAGGTTAAGGACAAGGCAGAGATGAGGTAATGTCACACAAAGGAAAATGACAGACCGAAGAAACAGTCAAAATACAGAGGACCCAAAATAGAGATATGGAGGACTGGACTAGGCCCTGAAATGATGATAGATCTGCTTTTTGAAGGATGATAGGTCATAAGAATTAGGAAAGACAGAAGGAGGAAAAGAGTTCCAGAGTCTGGAGGTAGATGGGAAGAAGTAGTTGCTGCACCAGCCAATCCGCGAGCTACAAATCTCCACACAGTACCTGTGAGATGAGGCCGCTTAGTTAGTGTTAAGCGGCTTTGGCAGTGAGGGAGGGATGCAACTTGCCAACTCATCAGAGCAGAGATGGAAGTAGCAGCGATAGAAAAGAGAAAGGGAAGATACCTTACGGTGAAGAGAGAGAGAATCCAGATTGGAAGAGAAGGATCACTAATCAGTCTGACTGCCTCAGATTCAACCCTATCAAGGAGATAAGTATAAGAAGAAGCACCCCAGATGTGTGAGCAGTATTCTAAGCAGGGACGGATAAGACCTTTATAAATTTTAAGTAACTGTAAAGAGGAAAAGTAATTACGAAATCGAAACAAAACCCCCAATTCTTTAGATGAAGACTTAGAAATTTGGATTATGTGCTTCTTCCAAGACAAGTTAGAGGTTATATGGATTTCTAATATGTTGATAGACTTAAGAGGGTAAATTTTGTTTGTTTCGAAGACAATAGGGTTATCAGGAGGAGAAGAAGATAAAGAGATGGCCAGAAACAGTGTCTTGGAGGCATTGAATTTAACTAAATTTTGAGTGCCCCACTCAGATACTTTCCACAAACTGGAGTTGAGAGTAGAAGAAAGAGTGATATGAGACTGATTACGAGTAGCAAATGAAGGTTGAGAAGAAAAGGCAGAGGAAAAGTGAAGGGTATAATCATCAGCAGAGGCATGGAGAAAAGAGGAACATGGGGATTGTAGATCATTGATGAAGAGAAGGAACAGGGTAGGTGAAAGAACAGAGCCCTGTGGAACACCACTGGTAACAGAGAAAGGGCTAGATGTCGCACCATCAACAACTACAAATACAAAACGGTCAGTAAGAAAACTGAAAATCACAGAACAGAAAGAAGGGGTTAAGCCATAGGCAGGGAGATTGGCCAACAGAGCCTTGTGCCAGACTCTGTCAAACGCCTTAGAGATATCGAGGGCGACAACAAAGGATTCCCCATAGTTCCTCAGAGAGGATGACCATACACGAGTAAGATAGGACAGGAGATCACCAGTGGATCTTGCCTTGCGGAAGCCGTACTGGTGATCGGAGATAAGTGAGTTAGATTCAAAGCGTTTTAAGAAATGAGCATTGAGTAAAGTTTCGAAAACTTTAGCAATAGAGGAGGTTAGGGCAATAGGTCGGTAGTTTGAAGGAATAGAGCGGTCGCCCTTTTTAGGAACAGGTTGAACAGGAGCATGCTTCCAAGATGAAGGATAGATACTCGTTGACAGAATAAGGCAAAATAAAACGGCAAAGCACGGGAGCCAGTTCATCTGCAAACTCCTTAAGGAACCTTGCAGGGATACCATCGGGACCAGATGCCTTGCTCGTCTTAAGCAAGTGAAGAACTTCATGAACTTTGCGTGAAGAAAGGATAAGGGAGGGCATAGGGTTAGAGAGGGGTAAAGATTGAGGAACAGGTGCACTGGAATCGTTTCTAAAAGAGTTGGCAGAAAAATGAGAGCCAAAGAGAGTGGCTTTGTCAGTGGGAAAGCAAGTTATAGAACTATCAGAACGAATGAGAGGGGGAAAGCTTGAGTTACAGAAGTTTTGGAGAGGTTTTTGGCTAAGGACCATAGGCATTTGTCAATGGGAGAGGAATTAAGGTCATCAACTTTTCTTCTTATAAAGAAAGCCTTAGAACTTCGAATCTAAGCAGTACAGCGATTCCTAGCTACAACAAAAGCAGAGCGAGTTAAATTGGAAGGAGAGGCTTGGTAAGATTGGTGTGCCCGATTCCTGACCAGGATAGCCATGGAGCAGGCACGGTCAAACCAAGGTTTAGGGGGAGAAAAAGTTTTTGTAGAAGAGGTGATGTAAGCTTCCATTTCCCCGGTCATGAACTCGGCAACTTTTAGAGCTACCTGATCAGGGTTGCGGGACCGAAAGCAATAGTCATCCCAAGAGAAGACAAAGAGGAAGTTATGCAAATTATCATGTTGGATACTCTCAAAGTGCCAAAGGCGGCGCTGAGTAGGAGGGATTGGTGGAGGGGGAGCAAAAATGGAAGAGATTGAGATCATAGAGTGGTCAGATTTACCAAGAGGGGAAAGCACAGAATAAGAGTAGTTGGAAGGGTTAAAAGTAAGAAATAGGTCAAGAGTGTTTGATGTATGTTTGTGACGATCAGGAACACAAGTAGGATATTTGATAATTTGCTCCAGATCGTGAGAAATAGAGAAAGCAAGGGTCTTACTTCCTCCCATATCAGTGTGAAAAGAATGAAGCCACTCACTGTGGCGTACACTAAAGTCTCCATTGTAGAGAACTTCGGCATGTGGGTGAGAAAATAGCAAGGACTCATGGCATGAGGACAGATATTAAAAAAAGACACAAACTCTGTGGAGTTTGGAGAACAGTAGTAGAAGCAAAGGAAAATAGTGGTAGTGGAGTAATAGATTTATAGCGAGAGAACATCAAACTCTGGAGATTCAAGGTCCATGAGCCTCGCAATAGGAGTGTTAGTGTTGCAGTAGACACAGACCCCATCTTTGGAATGAAAACGAGTATAAAGATTATAGTGACAGATTTGAAATGGGTCAGTGGAAGCATGTATAGACAACTAGGTTTCATGAGGAGGAGGTTAGGGAGGAGAGTACCCAAGTGCTGTTCCAGAGACGAAAGATTAGAGTTCAGCCCATGAATGTTAGAATAGTGAAGAGTGAGAGAAGCAGATCTATTGGGAGGTGCAAGGTTAAGGGCAGAACCATTACTACCACCAGGCGTCTCTGCCCTCAAGCCCGTAGTGGAGTCACTACGATCCCCGGAGATTCTTCGAACACCTCTATGCAAAGGTACTGGGGGCCATTAGCTGTGGACCTTCCATAAATAATAACAAATATGAGGAAAAAAGAGAGAAAGAGAGAGAGATGTGGTGTTGTGACTTGTCAAATGTAATGGAATAGCAAGAGATGTGTAATGAATATGCCAGAATATTCAGTGTAGATGTAGGAAGACTCAACCCGGAACTGTCTGGACCAGTCCTAGCTGTATCCTAATACCTTCAGTCGTAGTCTTTCAACGGGCGGCTAGTGCCATGGCCATTGTGGTGTCAGAGAAAAGAAAACAGGTACATTGGAAAGAGAGAGAGAGAGAGAGAGAGAGAGAGAGAGAGAGAGAGAGAGAGAGAGAGAGAGAGAGAGAGAGAGAGAGAGAGAGAGAGCGAGCAGCATTGTCTCCATGAGCTGGGTCTCGATCCCCATTATCCGTAGAGTATGTTAAACAGATCAACAGTGTGAACATGTGGCTGGAACTAATAAGTCTAAAGCAACTCGAGTCCGGATGCACCGAGCCACCTCCGAGGTGGGACTCCTGACTCAGAAAAATACGGTTCCTATCTCAAAGCACTTTTTATCCTTATAAACAGCAAACTGTACAATACTTATTTCCCAATTTTTTCAAGAAATATGATGCTATTCTCCTAAAGCGTTGGTTCAACGTTATACTCATCATCTAAATATATCAATGAAAAAATTACTTTGAAATTTCCTTGCAAAATTACATGCCTACTAATTACTTTTATATTTCACCTATATATCTTTTGGTGATCTTGTTATTGTATTAAAACTTTTACAACTACTTCATAACCTCTACAAGTTTGTTTTTACACACTACAGGCATATTTTTACATACATAAATCCGCCAAGTGTAGTACTGAGAGAAAAATAAGTTTAGTCTAAAATGCTGTGGGTATTGTCATAACGTAGGGAATTTATAAAAATATACAGTAATAACATGTTCCAACATGCACTGAACTAAGTTTGACACAGTTATAAAAAAGACTATATTTACAAAATAACAGACTTAAAGCTACTATGTGTATATGTAAAGTTACTTAATGGAAACAAATCTACAGAAAAGTTTGATTTTACAAAAAATTTCCAAGTCACAGAATATATGGTGCATAAACATATACAGTAACTGCGAAATTAAGTATATCTTCTTATGAACACAATTTTCTACTTAGACAAAAATTTAGAATACTTAAAGCTTTTCGTTAAGCATTCATTCTAAAGCAATAAAGTAGTATTGCCCAACCAACATGTCAAGTAATATCTATGACTGGATTATGTATAAATATGTTGTTTTCTATGAGGGATACTATAGTAAATACTACTTGTTTGGAAGAGAGAATACCATTAAGCAGTACTTGTGATACATAATATTGTTAGTTAAGGTGATATGTATTTTTCAGTTACATACATTCATCACGCTGACCAGCTGACACAAAAGATTTAGCAAAAATTACCACACAATCCTTGACATATGCTAACTGTATTATATTCAATACGTCATACTGTAGAAAGGAATATAGAATTCATAATTTGTAATTTTAAGTATCATGTTTCTGTTTCTAACTGATAATAAAATACAGTCTTATAAATCATACCTTCGGGAATGTTGTGCGTCACCGTAAATGTCTTTCCAGTATCGAGGGGAACAGTCCAGTTCACTGGGTCTGGACTCTTGACCATTGCCTGAAAGATATGCAGACTTGCAATTATTGCATTTTACACAATTAGACATAACAGATGATAATTTATATAGCTGACGTAAAATTACTTAAATGATTTCAAGTACATGATTAGTATTCTATATTCAAAACAATGATGTGTCAGCCAGTTCCAATAACTAAAAAAAAAGGAAGGCATCTTTTTCGTGAGGAAAAAATTTAATAAAATGAAAATGCCAACTCGCCTTTCTAAATAAAGTAAATGGATATTTTCCTCTGCAAACTTTCACTTAAAAAACTTTAGTCCATGTATTGGTATGTACAAAAAAAATATGTAGAACTGAGTATAATAAGTAAGCTTTTGCAGCTACAAAAAATATAAATAACAACACTAATGCTTTTTTACATGTAAAGCAAGTAAGAAGCATCATAGACAACTATTACAAGCAGAGAGATAAAACTATTCGGTCGTCTATTTTAGTAGTTGAAACACTGATAAGTTTTACATCAAGCCTGCTAGATAGATTTGACAAGCAAGACTACTGACCATATTTGCAGTCTCTACTTTCTGAAATGCAAATTCACCTTAACAAGTTTGATATATGTGTGTGTGAGTCTGTATGTAATTACCTAATTGTGTTTACGGGAAAGAGCCCGAAGCTCGTATCTTCCCGTCTCCTGATCGGTTCCATTTTGTACTTGTGTGTGATTACCTAATTGTGTTTACGGGAAAGAGCCCAAAGCTCGTATCTTCCCGTCTCCTCATCGGCCCTCATTTTATACTTAGTCATACTTATCATACCTGTCCTTAAAACTATGGATTCAGATAGCATTAACTACCTCCTCGCTTAGCCAATTCCAATTATCAACTACTCTTACACTGAAAAAGTATTTCCTTACATCCTGCAAAGAAGTTTTCTTACGAAGCTTCAAACTATGACCTCTAGTTCTAGAGCCAGCCATATCAAAATATCGATCCCTATCCACTCTATCATAACCATGAAGGAATTTAAAAACTGTCACCATATCCCCCCCTCACTCTTCTAGCTTCGAGTGATGGTAAGTCTAATTCCCTCAGCCTCTCATCATAACTGAGATTGCGTATTTCTGGCACCAGTTTTGTGGCATGTCTTTGAACTTTTTCAAGCTTAGCTATGTGCTTTTTCAAGTGCGGATTCCAAAAGGGGGCTGCATATTCGAGTTTTGGCCTCACATAGGTTACATAAATATTTCTCAACATTTCCTTGTCCATGTGCCTGAAGGCTACCCTTACATTTGATAAGAATGCATATGCTGCCCTTACTATGCGATTTATATGTATTTCTGGAGACAAATCTGCCAGTATGTTTACTCCTAGATCTCTCTCATTTTCTGTCTCTTGAAGTTGTACTCCAGCCACCGAGTAGTCAAGCTTGGGCCTTCTTGCACTTGTACCCATTCTCATTACCTTACATTTTGAAGTATTAAATTTCATTAGCCACTTTTCTGACCACTCATGCAGATTATTTAGATCCTCCTGAAGTTCTCTACCATTGTTCTCGTTTTTTACTTTCTTCACAATCTTTGAATCATCTGCAAACATATTCATGAATGAATTTACAGACTCTGGTAGGTCATTTACATATACAAGGAACAAAAGTGGCCCTAAAACTGAACCCTGTGGAACTCCACTACTAACTCTTCTCCATTCAGACACTGAGTGTCTTACTCTAACCCTCTGTTCCCTTCCTTCTAAGTAAGTTTTTATCCATTCCAAAACATTTCCACCTATTCTAGCCATTGATTGCAGCTTCCTAATAAGTCTCCCATGTGGAACAGTGTCAAACGCTTTCTGGAAGTCTAGGAATATGCAATCTGCCCAGCCCTCTCTTTCCTGTAAGATTTGGCTTACCTCATCATAAAATTCTAATAAGTTTGTTACTGTTGATCTACCTTCTCTGAAGCCATGTTGCCTCACTGACAAAAAGTTGAAGGATTCCAAGTGAAGAGAGATATGTTTCCTTAGTAGTTTCTCCATAACTTTGCAAACTATGCTGGTCAAGGAAACTGGTCTATAGTTCAGAGCCGTATCCCTCCTTCCCTTTTTGAAGATAGGTATCACATTTGCTTGTTTCCAGCATCTTGACATCTCCCCCGACTCCAGTGACTCCTTAAATATGATACTTAGTGCCACTGATATTGAGTTTGCGCATTTTTTAAGTACATGAGGGGATATGTCATCAGGACCTGTAGCTTTATGAACATCTAAATCCATCAGCGCTTTGCATACCTCTGTGGCTGTAAGGTTGATGTTCTCTAATACTGGCCCTTGAGCTTCTATCACTGCAATCTGAGGGGGTGGGGTATTTTCTACTGTAAATACTGACTGAAACTCCTTGTTCAATTCTTTGCAGATCTCTTCATCCGTCTCAGTGATGCTTCCATCCGCTCTCTTTAGCCTTAAAACCTGTTCTTTTACCTTCAGTTTTCCTCTGATAAAGCTGTGGAAAAGCTTGGGATTTTCTTTAGCCTTCCTGGTGATGTCCCTCTCATAGTCTCTCTCTGCCTCTCTCCTTTTACTTAGGTAGTCATTTCTTGCTCTTTTGTAGGTTTGCCAGGCATTTATGTTTTTTCTCCTCCTATACCTTTTCCAGCATTTGTCTCTCCACTCCTTAGCTCTTTTACACCCATTATCGAACCATTTCTCTCTGGCATGAATTACACCTACTTTGGTGACAGGTATGCAGCAATCTACTATCTTCCCATATTTCTCACAAAAGATGTCATACATTTCTTGTACAGATTTGTTGTAAAATAAGGTTCTCCAGTCAATAACTGCAAAAAGCTCATTCATTTTGATGTAATCTCCTTTCCGATAGTTCCTCCTCATGTCCTCAGTGCCTCTACTCTCAGGAAGAATATCTTCAATGATATACTCCATCAACAACACACAGTGGTCACTCTTTCCAATTGGTGGTTCATACTCAATTTTTTCAATATCCAACACATTATCTGTGAACACTAGAACAAGTAGTGATGGCTCATCCCCACCCCTGGCCCTTGTTGGTTCCATTACATGTTGGTGTAGGAAATTCCCTTGTACGCAATCTAGGAATCTTGCCCCGAATGTGTGTGTGTGTGTGTGTGTGTGTGATTACCTAATTTGTGATTACCTAATTTGTGTTTACGGGAAAGAGCCCAAAGCTCGTATCTTCCCGTCTCCTCATCGGTTCCATTTTTAGACTTAGTGATACTTATCGTACCTGTCCTTAAAACTATGGATTGAGATAGCATTAACTACCTCCTCGCTTAGCCAATTCCAATTGTCAACTACTCTTACACTGAAAAAGTATTTCCTTACATCCTGCAAACAAGTTTTCTTACGAAGCTTCAAACTATGACCTCTAGTTCTAGAGCCAGCCATATCGAAATATCGATCCCTATCCACTCTATCATAACCACGAAGGAATTTAAAGACTGTCACCATATCCCCCCTCACTCTTCTAGCTTCGAGTGATGGCAAGTCTAATTCCCTCAGCCTCTCATCATAACCGAGATTGCGTATTTCTGGCACCAGTTTCGTGGCATGTCTTTGAACTTTTTCAAGCTTAGCTATGTGCTTTTTCAAGTGCGGATTCCAAAAGGGGGCTGCATATTCGAGTTTTGGCCTCACATAGGTTACATAAATATTTCTGAACATTTCCTTGTCCATGTGCCTGAAGGCTACCCTTACATTTGATAAGAATGCATATGCTGCCCTTACTACGCCATTTATATGTATTTCTGGAGACAAATCTGCCAGTATGTTTACTCCTAGATCTCTCTCATTTTCTGTCTCTTGAAGTTGTACTCCAGCCACCGAGTAGTCAAGCTTGGGCCTTCTTGCACTTGTACCCATTCTCATTACCTTACATTTTGAAGTATTGAATTTCATTAGCCACTTTTCTGACCACTCATGCAGATTATTTAGATCCTCCTGAAGTTCTCTACCATTGTTCTCGTTATTTACTTTCTTCACAATCTTTGCATCATCTGCAAACATATTCATGAATGAATTTACAGACTCTGGTAGGTCATTTACATATACAAGGAACAAAAGTGGCCCTAAAACTGAACCCTGTGGAACTCCACTACAAACTCTTCTCCATTCAGACACTGAGTGTCTTACTCTAACCCTCTGTTCCCTTCCTTCTAAGTAAGTTTTTATCCATTCCAAGACATTTCCACCTATTCTAGCCATTGCTTGCAGCTTCCTAATAAGTCTCCCATGTGGAACAGTGTCAAACGCTTTCTGGAAGTCTAGGAATATGCAATCTGCCCAGCCCTCTCTTTCCTGTAAGGTTCGGCTTACCTCATCATAAAATTCTAATAAGTTTGTTACTGTTGATCTACCTTCTCTGAAGCCATGTTGCCTCACTGACAAAAAGTTGAAGGACTCCAAGTGAAGAGAGATATGTTTCCTTAGTAGTTTCTCCATAACTTTGCAAACTATGCTGGTCAAGGAAACTGGTCTATAGTTCAGAGCCGTATCCCTCCTTCCCTTTTTGAAGATAGGTATGACATTTGCTTGTTTCCAGCATCTTGGAATCTCCCCTGACTCCAGTGACTCCTTAAATTTGATACTTAGTGCCACTGATATTGAGTTGCGCATTTTTTAAGCACATGAGGGGATATGTCATCAGGACCTGTAGCTTTATGAACATCTAAATCCATCAGCGCTTTGCATACCTCTGTGGCTGTAAGGTTGATGTTCTCTAATACCGGCCCTTGAGCTTCTATCTCTGCAATCTGAGGGGGTGGGGTATTTTCTACTGTAAATACTGACTGAAACTCCTTGTTCATTTCTTTGCAGATCTCTTCATCCGTCTCAGTGATGCTTCCATCCGCTCTCTTTAGCCTTAAAACCTGTTCTTTTACCTTCATTTTCCTCTGATAAAGCTGTGGAAAAGCTTGGGATTTTCTTTAGCCTTCCTGGAGATGTCCCTCTCCCTGTGTTCTGTATTGTCTAATGAACACTTCTTTGAATTCTTGAAGGTCTTTTAGACTTTTTTTCTCAACAATATTTCCCTACATGTTTCCCCTCTCTCAAAGGTTACTTTTGTTGGTCTCGGCTTTCCTTCCCTCGAATATTTACCTAGTTGGTGTATGCTTACAATATCCTCAGGACCACAAACTACTCCAGGCTTTCTTATCAGGTCTACAACCCTAGCTTTATTTTCTTCAAGTCTCCCCTGCCATGTTGGCTCCTGGGATTCGCTTATGCCTGAGATTACCACTGTCTTCACCTTATCAAGTGCCTGTTTGATGAGTGGGTTTGCCCTTTCCATCACAACGTCTTTCATTTTTTCGATTACTGTCTCTTTATAGTCAACTGTTTGTATGTTTTCCAGTGCCACCATCTTTACAGCCTCTTTTACTGCCACATTCCCCTTTAGTGCATCAGCAAAGGAAGTTTTCATGGCATCATTTTCCATATTCAGCTCCTGGAACTCTTTTCTGAACTGTTCAATGTTTTCCTTAATCTGGACATTCCAAGCAGCAATCTCGTCTCTCTCAGAAGAGAGCAGTGAACCAACATCTCATTCCTTTAGGTTGTCATTCAGCTGTTTGTTTTTATCTTCTTGTTTAGAAATTCTAGTTTCTAGTGCACTCTTTTCCCCTTCCAGCTTCTTTATTCTTTTTTCTAGTTCCTTTCTCTCCTGCCCTTGTGCTTTATTTGCTTCCTCCAAAGTGTGTGTGTGTGTGTGCGTGTGTGTCACTATAACTGATTGTTTTTTGCCTTGCTGCCTGACAGCAAGAATTTTAATATTACTACTTTATTCTCAAAAGATAGTTCAGATGAGACTGAAATATTAAAATAAATTGTGAGAAAGAGTAAATGACCAATATAAGAGATATGTAGCTTAACGAGTAAAAGATTCAGACATGTTGAAAACATGCAGAAAATCGGATATGGTAAAGATGATCTACAGTAGTAGAAGTGGTAGAGTGTGCAGCTGGCTATCTATAAGAAAACCTGATAGGATTGAATAGTAAGCATGTAAAAGAAATCAAGGGTTAACATAGGGAATGATTTATGAAAGATGGATATGTTTGTCCAGTGAGTGTCATCCCTTAATGAGACTTTATGTATGACAAGAAATGTACAGACAGATATTTGCAATCTGGGTGATTATGACAACATATACTCACAATGGAACTCCAGCAAGGGCATAAGGTCTAATGCAGCATATTCAAACTTCTATGGTTCCACTACGAGGAAAAATGCAACAAGAGTGAGAAAAAAGTCCTGAGAAAACATACCCATTTACCAACCTGATCGGGTGACTTGACCCGGGTCGGTTCAGGTGGAGTTTTCACCACTGGTTCATACTTCTCAGGGTCAAATCGAGGTTCTGGAGTGGATTTCCTACCAGTGGATTCCTTAACAGCTTCAATCTGCTCCTTGGGACCATCTTTAGCCCCATCCTTAGGAATAATCTCCTTCTCTCTATCCTTCTTTAGTTCACCTTCTTCAACTGCAAAATGAGTTCAGTAAAAGATTACTATAGTTGTGAGGCTCATATTATATATATATATATATATATATATATATATATATATATATATATATATATATATATATATATATATATATATATATATATATATATATATATATATTTTGAGAGGACTGCAATTATGTAATAATAAAGCAGTTCTCCAATAAAAACATAAATACTTATAATTGTGATAACAATGCTAGGAACATAAATACATTCATATCCAGCACCTTTGCAGCTATAAAGCCTCTCATGCACCTTGTAAATAGGTTATTTTGCTCAACATTGACAGGTAAAGCATGTACATCATCGTATTCTAAGGTTGATGCAAAACAACTCTATGTTAGATAAAAATATATAGCCTGGGTACACCTTACCTTTTGTTTCCCCCTGTGGGAGGGGGCTAAATACACTATCCGTTTCCCTGCATGTCGTAAGAGTCGACTAAATGGGGCAGAGCGAGGGGACTGGGAATCCGTTCCTCTGTATTTGCTCTTCCCAAAGAGTCATAATATCCTGCCTTGACTCAGCCACTCCCCTTATAAGGGAAAAAATGGCCCATGCATATGTATGTACACCTTACACACTTTTGACATATACAGTAATGGTCATATCCTGTCCTGACAGCCCTATTGTCTTCAAAGCTAACTAATTTTACACCTTTAATTCTATTACCATATTGGGAATATAAGTAGCCTCTAACTTGTCTTGGAGAAGTCACATAATCCAAATTTCTATTTCATTTTTGTTATTATTTTTCTTCATCTAAGTTACTTAAAATCTATAAAGGCCTTATCCGTCCCAGCTTAGAATACTGCTCTCATATCTAGGGTGCTTCTTCTTATACTTATCTCCTTGATAGGGTTGAAAATAAGGCAATCAGACTCAACAGTGACCTTTCTCTTACTTCTGATATAGATTCTCTCCCTCTTAGCCGCAAGGTATAATCCCTTTCTCTTTCCTATCGTTACTACCTCCATTGCTGCTGCTATGTGGAGGTATGTAACTACTGGATTGGTCGGTGCAGAGACTGCTTCCTCCCTTCCACCTCAAGACTCTGGAACTCTATTTCTCCTTCTGTCTTTCTGAATTTCTATGACATATCTTCTTTCAAAAAGCTGATCACTCGTCATTTCAGAGCCTAATCCTAACATAGTTCTAGTTTCATTACTCCGACTATACTCTCAGCCTGTAAATTTCCTATTCTTTATAATTCTCTTCTTTCTGCCTTGCTCTTAAGCTTTCACTTTTTCTTCGTCTCAGTGCGTTCTTGGTGCCCAGGTCTGATTAGGGTAAGTTTCTTGCCTGGCGAGGTGTCACACTAAAAAAGTAACCAATAATCCTCTATATATTGATAGTTGATATAATTTTGGGAATCTTATATTTATTCCATAGGGTTCACATTCAGAGAACAGTTTTGTCCCTTGTATTTGTAAATAACCGAATGGAATCTGTAAATGCATTTTTGAATATGCAGACGATGCTAAGATTGAGAAGAAAGATGGTAGAGAATTTCAGAAGGAACTAAATAGTCTGCATATGGTCGGGAAAGAGGCTAGAGAAATTAAAAACTTCAAAATGTAAGGTGATGAGAATGGGTACAAGTGCAAGAAGGCTCAATTTTGGGTGCTCAATGGCAGGTGCAGAACTTCAAGAAATAGAGAATGAGAGAGCTCTAGGGGTAAACATATTAGCAAATTTGTCACTGGAAATGCATAAAAATGGCATAGTAAGGGCTGCATATGCTTTCTTAGCAAATGGAAAGGTGGCCTTCAGACACGTAGACAAGGAAATGTTATAAATATTTATATAACTAATGTGAGACCAAACCCTGCATATTCAGCACCCTTTTGGAATCTGCACATGAAAAAAACATACAAATATGATGAAAAAAGTTCAAAGACATGCTTCGAAAATGGTGCCAGAAGTACGTAAACTCAGCTATGAGGAGAGGCTGGGGAAATTAGACTTACTATCACTTGAAGCTAGAAGACTGAGGAGCGATATGGTTACAGTTTTTAAATTCCTTCATGGTTTGACAGAGTGGAAAGGGATCGATATTTTGCTATGGGAGCTCTAGAACTAGAAGTCATAATTTGAAACTTTTTACGAAAAATTCTTTGCAGTATGTGGAAGTGCTTTTTAGTGTAAGAAGAATTTATGCTTGGAATTCGCTAAGGGAGGAAATAGTTAATGATAACTGCAATCATATTTCTAAGGACAAATATGATAAGTATCATGGAGTATAAAAATGGAGATGACCAGGAGACGGGAAGTTACAAGCAATGGGCTCATTATTGTAAACCCAATTAGGTAATTACACAAAGAGGGGGAACGTCTCTACTCAATGACCTGTCAGGATGAAGGCAAACCACAAACTCTGTATCCTAATAATGAGAGTAATATACCAGTTGATAACCTAGTATTCATAAAGGAATACAGTTTTTACAATAAAAAGTAATCATATACACAAAAGCAATTACTGTATTAAAATAAGAGCCTTTCTTACAAAGGCGATAGAAATTAATAGCTAGCAATAGTTCAGTACAGTTAGTGGCCACCATGGACAAGTGGTTATGTTTGCACCTTTGATTCATCAGGTCGTGGTTATGCAGCTCGCCATGGTCTGAGGTTAGAAAGGGTATTACCTCAGTGTAAAGGTCTAACTTGCGAAAACCAAAGTCCTTCGCAAGAAGGCATTGTCCTAGCCCTTAATAGAAAATGGAGTTCGAGATGGAAAACCGATCACAAAAGTTCAGTGCAGATGTGAGCTTAGATTTTAAAATAAAACGTTCAAGTAGGTCTCCAAGTTTTTTTTTTTTTTTTTTACAGTCAGTGCTGGTTAAAAGAACTCAGTACACATGTACAAAGACACTATCATTAAAAAGTATTTGCAAAGCTAACATTACCTGAAAAATTCCTTTAACAATGAAATGAACTTGATCATGGGAATGAAATTCCATATCTACTCTGACTCATATTTATAATGAAAGGTGTGAAGGTGACAAGATTATTAAGACAGTTTTCATGATATCTATCTTGGAATAAGAGGCTGCGCAATCCCAAGCTATCTTAGACAAAGAGAATTTTTTGTAAATTTTTCATATATATTATCTTTACATGATTAAAAACAAGGTTATAGTAAGGTATATTAAGAAATGTATATTTTACTAATATGTTTGCCACTTCAGTAATTACATAATTATGAAAATAATGGTTTATAAGTTATATGACACTTTTGGAGATACACTAGCAACAACTTTAAGTACAAAAGTAACATGTTAATATGAATCTGGTAAAGACTAGGAAACATATTTTAATACTGCATATTTTACTTAAACACACACTTGCCACAACAAAAATATATTTCAATATTGAGCCAAATGATAAACACACGGGCAAAAATTCATTTAAGATTTTTAGAGATTTTCAAATATCTACACTGTACAATGATATTTACGATTCCAGGTAGAATCTTTGCATATGATTTGATATTGCTAAGTGCAAGCACAGATATGCACTATCTTGCATACATTCATTCATAAAATCTTTAATAAATTGGATATAAAAAATACGATTACTGGATAAGAAATACATAAATAATATCTGAAATAAATTCATGATTTATATAAATAAGAAGTCAAATACATCTATGATTTATAAATATAAAATTAAACAGGAGTTGCATTACAGTTTATACTTACTAATGGCTTTCTTGTCGACTTTACTCCTATCTTCACCCTTCTTAGGTGAAGCAGTAGGCTCATGAGGTTTAGCCTTTGAGATTTTCTTAGATTCTTTATTCTCATCATGGGAGGTTGGGCGATGAGGCAAAGCTTCTGTACCCTTTCGCCGGGAGCTAGTGGAGAGGGAAGCTAGAAAAAAGCAATGGGACCTATGTAATGGACTTGGCAAGCTGCTATCTGTATCAGCAGGAGGTGGATGAGAAGAAGGAAAGAGGTAAGCAATGGCTTTCGAGTCTCTTCTGTGGCTTATGGCATAAAGTAAGAGAACATAAATGAAAGCGTTTTACAATGAGCAGGTAATTAAAATCATCAACAACATCAGAGCTCAGTTTCACGCTCTAAGAGTGTCTCAAATCCTGTGGTGTCTGTTCCACGGCTATGTTTTTGAAGCAAAATAACGAAAACTGAAAGAATACGGTATCACAGAGCCTTTACCCATTTTGCTTCAGTGATATACTTAGAGATATGAAGCTGTGAAAGTTTTCTATAGCAGGATGACATTTGGGGAAGAGCTTATCTTTACTGAGTTGTTTAATGTATATAAGTAAATACAAAATATATGTACGTCTATTTCCAAAATCATATGAACCATATATATTCACTACTGAGACTAAGGAAGGAGAGTGTTTGCAAATGTATTTCTAGCTTAGTAAAGCCAATATGTTTAGATGAATACTTCTGTCATTTCTAAAAATGAAAATACACAAAATTACGCTGCTCCTGGTGGAAGTTTTACCCCAGAAGTAATCTTTCACGTGGTGAATTACTGTATGTCTTAGAACTTTATCCTTAAGCTCTTTGAAATATCAGATTAAAAAATAAAGTTCAAAGTTTTGCGGAGCAATACATTAATTAAAACCTATTTTAAGCATATAAAACTACATTGAAAAACCCAGAAGCCTTAAATTTGTGTAATATCTTTTATCAAGGAAGTGGCATCATGTTAATTAAATTAAGAAAAAATTAACATGTACTAAACAAAATATCATAATGACAAAATAATTTATGGCATTTAAAATACATATGAGTGTATACAAACTTTTAGTACAAAATAAAATCTTTCAAAAATGAACATATATGTACTAACCTTTGAAATAAAATTAATACTCTTTGCTAATTTATGTAATCTAAACGGTACCAATTCTATGTGGTTATTTAATTTCAGTCATGTAAAAAAAATCCTCTATCACCAAACAAACGTAAGTTGATAAAAGTATTTTAAAAACTTGTGAAGCACAAAAAATAAACCAAAGAAAAATATAATGGATACAACTACTCAAATACTACAAAATTCAATACTTGACCAGCAAAAACTCACTAAGTATCCCAATATATACCTCAGTAGACAAGGAATTTATTTTTAAAAAGGAAAAAACCTAAGAATAACTGCATACATATAGCCTGCACGTGTCTTACTTAATATTCTCTATTCTTATAAGCTATGACTATAGAATAAATTTGAGACCTACTTCTCTTGAGTTCTGTTTCAGGTCAATCCAAGTTACAGACAAAACATCTTGTCTAAGCATAAGGCCAAATGGATATCATTCTGGGTATGGGGCTTTACCCATACTTGCAAACTAAATAATGGAAGAAGGGTTAGCAGAACTATTAAATGTTCCTAAGAAATTGCAAATGAGTCTAGGAATAAAGAAACTGGTAAAGTAGAATGAATACTGCAAAGCATACCACTAACCAAACCAGCAGGAGGGAATAAAACAAGAAAGACCAGAATAGGAACACTATCAAAGCATAAGTAAGTCAAAAACACATCAAGGTCGAAACGGTTCTAAAACGGTGAGAAAAAGGGACCTAGAGGGTCAGTTCCAATGATGAGGAAAAAAGTCAGGAAGTATTTCAGTGACAAGAGTAGATACCATTATGTGGTTAAACTTGGTAGCCAAAAAAAGCCACTACCATGTAAAGTTTAAGCAAAAGCCCCAGCAAAAGGAGCGTCCTCAAACTGAGGCATGCAGCTCAGCCAGCATCCTTTCTTCCCCAAAATATGAGTGCAGCAAAGTGGGAGACTAGTTGTAATTATTAATCTCACAACATACACAAGGGAAGAAGTAAGACCTAATACCAGGGAGGCACCAATACACGTGTGGGTGCAATGCAGAGGATGCAACTTTGCAGCCAAACACCCAAGAAATCAGACTTAGGATAAGCAGCCTCTCAAGCATGACAAAAAATTGCTATAGATGAGATGCAAAAGAATATCTCACTAGGAATACCAAAGCTCAAACCCACAGATCGCCCTCACCAAACCCATATATCCAGGGCAAAGAAACTTTTGTGCATAACCCATCAAAGTCAATTCAAATGGCCTAAGAGAAGGGAATTACAGATGAAAAGCAAACAAATATCATAGAGCTATCTCTACTCCTCCTACAAATAAAAACTACAAGGAGTTGTAGAAGGCAGACAAAAAGGTACCAAAAATTTACCTCGACTCGTCCTACAAAGAAAAAACACAAGCAGTTGAGGAAAGCACACAAAAAAAGGAAGATGTCAACTATAGTACGACAATGAAAAATGGAACCACAAAAAACCAGCTTCACCAATAACACCAACAGGACAAATGAATTGCTCAGCCACCCTGATCAAAGGAGGAAAGACCCTTAAAAAAGAATACTTTCTAAAATAGGAACATATGTAAAGCACACAGAAGATGATATGGAGGACAGATCCTACTGCCATGAAGTCAGAGGTAATGGACCTAAACACTTCCAAACATGAAACACACATGAATGAGAAAGAGATGTAGGATGGGAAATGGCTCCATCCACAAACTACTTACATCGAATAACCAGCAAATAGGAGCAAAGCAACATGCATACAAAAACAGCAGCAGCAATTCTCCACAAGCAAATAGAAACCCTCCATCAAGAAGGAACAAACCCCACAAAACCACTCACTATCATCCGACCACATCCAATAGACTCTGCACAAGAAAGAACAAAAGCTGAACCGCTGCAAATGGACACTATAAAAGGAAAATAAATTTCCCTCTAAGAGGTCTCAACACACTAACATGGGTTCCTACAACAACACCAACCAAAATGGTGAATGGATGCAAGAATAAAAAAATAAAAATAAATAATCCTAAAATATCCAAAGCACTCTTTAAAATGTGGGTTTCTACAACAAAACAAAAAAATTGAAATAATGGTAAATGGAGCTAACATGAAATAACTGCCCTAAAAGAGAGATTTATTGTCTATGCCAATATTAAAATGGGAGTACACTGACAACTATAACAATACCGAATTAATTTACAGATACATGGTATTATCTTAGCTTGAATGTGCTACCGGAAAGAGTGTCTTTACATAAATTTATCATTAAGAAATGCTTGTTTTTTTTCCAAAATTCAAGTATATTTTATACTTCTCAGAACCTCAGAACCTCTAACATATTTATTTATAAATACCTATATGGAAGAGAAAGAAAGAAAGAAATACCAGAAGCACGATATAAAATGTACACAAGTCACACACTTAGGGTAGATAAATAAGGGGACGAAAATATATCACAGCCTATTCCACCCAGCAAGATCAGCTAAGCACATTAAGGCCCAATAGTAATAATCTCCCACAGGTAAAGTTGTATGAAAAAGTGATCCATAGGACCTAAGATGACAACTGAAAAATAACAAAGAATATCAGAAATAGCCTAGAAAGAGGAGACAAACTAAACCTACAAGGAAGGAATGACACAAGAGAAGAAATGAGATTATAACTCACAACTCTCAAACCACAAGAATTTTAGCAAAAAAACAGAGGTAAGAGCTCCAAAATTTTGGGAAACACCAAAACATCAATCATCACTATTATACTATTTACCTTGGCTATTTCCCCCATTGGGGGGTAGCCGACATAAAAACAAAACAAAACTAGAGTTTGGGGGGAAGTTACTCTCCCCTCTACTCCCCTTCTTCTTTGACGTCTCACGGGAGGTTAATACAAGGGAGGGATTCCCAGTCCCCTCGCCCTGTCCCACTTTTACTCGCCTCTTATGGCACGCAGGGAATAGATTGGGGCTATTCTTTGATGTTGTGCCGAATAAAATCACCAAAAATGGGAATTGGTTAAACGTGGAAGACGGCCAGCAAATCCACAAAGGCACACACAAACAATGCAAGAGTATGGAAGAGAACCCCTAAAGCCATGAAAGCAAGCTATGATGGACCAAAATCAGGCTCATCAGAGAAATGCCAAAAGGTTCCCAGCAAGCCATTCATGTTAACAGGGAAGGGTCCAAAGGGATATACATATACTGAAAACCTAATTATAAACAAGTCAAAGAAACATAAAGGCAAAACAACCAACTCAAAAAAAGCTAATCTGAAACACGCACCTCCAAGGAAGCTTGGCTACCAAACTTAATAGGGAAACCAAAGCAACAAAATATCCTAAGCTGGGAGGAGAAGTCTAACATCATGAGGCAAAACATTTAAAATCAGGAACCCTGAATATATATGCCCCCAAATTAACCCAAAATAGAAGAATACAGTTGCCACATAATAGTCATTCAGATTAACTGGTGACAAAAGAGCCATATTCACCTATCAAATATGAGGAAATACCAACAAAAATGTAAGAATAGGCGGTGCCCTTCAAAAGTTAACTACAACAAGGACAGAGACTTAAGGAGAACCAGCAACAAAGGCAAGTCCTAGACAAAGCAAGGGCATGGAAAGTGTTGTCACCTCTAAAGTACACTGCATGAGGAGGAGGAGTAGCACCTCTGGTAATATGGAGACCTCAGAAAAACCGCAGACAACGCAGATCATATTGCTACCCAAGTGCAGTTTAGGGAATATGACAGCCAACCATCTAAAAATCTAAATGGGAGGAGGAAAAAAAGCCTCATAGCTAAAGTGTAATAACAAAAAGGTACCTCACTAAGGAACCACGTAAATGAGTTGAGAATAAGTCACAAACAGCAGTGGTACAATATCACCCGGCCACTGCAGTAACAAAATCAACATATATGCTCTAGCAGACCAAAGTAATCCATACACCAATTACAGGAATCAATCACCCAATGAGTAGCATGGAATCAAAACAACAAAGTAGAGCCCCATAAAGTTAAATATGCTAACACATAAGATGCCAACGCCACTACAAAAATTTTGCTGTGCAGGTACTAAGGCCATATCATTAGGAACCATGATAACACACAACTCTAAGCAAAGGTGTTTTCATATCTATTGGTCTACTTCTCCAGAGTTATGGGTAGATGAAAAAGAGGAGGAACGGCATAGTATGCAGCTGGTGGACCGCAGACCTTACCTTAGAAGACCATACAGTGGAGAAATCCATATCAAAAGAACCCACAAGTATGAACTCGAACTCACAAGGACAATGCTCAGAAACCACATGACAACTGGCAAGTGGATAGCAAGGCCAATTTCATGGGACTATGAATATATGGAGCTAGATTTTGCACTTGCAGTATGCATGAGCTACTCTTCCGTAGAATAGGAAGATGAAGGAAAGGAAGAGCTGGGCTGGAAACTGGCATGACAGACAACAAGTCTCAATCTTCAGGACCATGAGTATGAACAGCTTACAGGGGTGGCAGACTGCAAGAAACAAATGTCATCCTCCCAAAAGGATGAGAAGTCAGAAGTAGCTATACATAAATAGTAACCAGTAGATGAATATCTAGCCCCACCAGTTATGATTATGAAAATGGAAGTCACTTGCAAGAGGAAAAGGCTATTTGTCCAAAGTGACGAACAGCAATCCAGCAGAATGGCCCATCCAGCCACCTACTGATATGGAGTCATTGCTACAAGTAGCAGTCAACAACAACCTAACTGGGTTGGAGCAGCTTCTGCTCTAATGATCAGTAACGCAGCAAAACCTGAAAGAGATCAGTCATTAAGGCAGCAAACAAAAACTTCCTTCATTGAGGAGTAGACAGAAAATGAAGAACCTGAGCACAGGGATCGCCATTCTAAAGAATAAGAGAAATATCAGATCCAAGAAAGCCCAAAACCTACAGGAGAGGGCAAACAGTGGTCAGGGGGACGGAAGTATTGTGAGTGTTAAATAGATATTAACAGGAAAATTACCCCTTATACCACAATAGTAAGACAACTCAAAAGGAACTCCAACAAAGCTACTAGTAAGGGGGGGAAGGAGGAAATGTAAAGGGGAAGTAATAATGGTAGAAAATCTCAAAAAACATTTAAGGAAAGAAAATCAAGAAAAAAGCTTTCGAGAAGATATTGGTAACACTTCCTTCATGGCACTGCTATTTTCCACAAAATCATGCAGCATGTATACTGTTTGGGATTTAGTCTCTCAAACAAATTAGAATCGAGGCAGTGTTAGCTCAGTATGTGCCATGTGTTCCATTTGAGCACCACCCCAGCATGAATATAGAAACACAAAAGTTATGTGTGTCTGAACTTAGAGATATACTATTACATCATGACCTATCTTAACAAAAGAAAAAGACATCCAAGAAGTCTTACTTCCAAGTATACGAGAATAAAAGCACAAGGTACATTTAGGACGGTTTAAGATCAATAAAAAAGCAAAGCCTTGATGTGATGAAGGATATTTTTTCTGAAAATATATATGAATACTGTATATACCTTCTCTGGCGCATAACTATAAAATAACATACTATAGCTGTTCCTTATTTCTGCGTATCACGTACTATTTACATTTAATTCAGGATATTTTTCCACACCAGCAGAGGTTTATCTTGCTGCCTCAGATGTTTTTAATGATTCAAGAATTTCTTGGCTAGCTTACAGCTAATACTTAAGAAAGTAACAATGACAACTAATATGTTCAAAATAGAAAAGAATAGAAGTCTATTTGGGGTACATGTAATACTGCAAATGCCACAGATTAATAGGCTCAACAGGACGATGAAAGCCAGATGCTGTGAACATACTGAACATGAGTATCACTGAACGATGTCGTTACGTGTACAATTAGACTAAATAATTTCAAGCTATTTACACAGACCTGACATTCTAAATAATGAGAGAAATTTAAGTAATTGAATGTCAAACGGCAATATCAGAAGCACGCACTTGGCGACTGATAAAATACTGATTAATCATGTTCAGTAAGTCTGGGCAAGTACAAAAGAAAAGATCTACCAAGGTATGTGGTAGGATATAAAGTATATTACTATATTCATATAAAACTAATTATGCATCATTATTAACAATAACTACGTTATAACAACAGTAACATGTACTGCATCTATTTGTGCTAAGTAAAGATTTCAGTAAATCCTGCAATACATAATATATCTAAAGTTTTTGTCTAAGCATTCTTAATTTACTTGAAGAAACTAGAGCCAATATATAAGATAGCTATTGCCTGAACTACAGCAATGAGTTCTGCCATTCTTCTATGCTACTGCTGCATAGATATGTACAAGATGACTATTATAATATATATATATATATATATATATATATATATATATATATATATATATATATATATATATATATATATATATATATATATATATAAGAGCATGGCAAAATAGCTTTATACCAAAGGAAAATTACAAGGGCTTCCCCTTCATATTATACTGTACCTCTTCCGATCTCTAGGTGATGCGAACTTAGAGAACTTCAAATAAACCATCATTGCAGTACATATATTACGACTATTCTCAAAGTATGAGAAAACAACAAATTATGATTTACTTGACAGCAGAAGTAGCATAATATACAAAGAGTCGTATATTCCCGACATTTCAAGTATTCTGATCAAAATAGGACCTCTGAGAATTTACTAAATAATATTTTCATTAACATTGAGAGTCACAGCATCAAGATGTACGATTAAAAATTGTAACATAAAGTCATGAACAAAATATGAATATAAAAAAAAATGACTGTGTAGTAAGCATTTTGGAATCTTAGGTTCTCAAAAGTTCTATTTTTGAAATATCAGAAAACTTAAGAACCTGCTATCATGTGTCCTGAACAAGCAGTCTTAAAAAAACAAATCTGAAGCTATCAGTTTCTGTAAAGAAGACAATAACAAGGAGACTTTCATAAGAAAAGTCATAAAATAAACCTTGGTGTAAAAAACAAAATATACATATCATGAATATAATAATTACCAGAATGCATTACTTACTAGGTCGGGGTCGCCTCTCAGGTTTGGTTGTAGGTGCAGTGGCAAGGGTAGAAGGAGGTCTAGATGTTCTTTTAGGTGATCTATTTTCAGGGCCAACACTTATGGATCGACCTCCTAGCAAAATGTTTAAGACAGTCAAAAGCTGCTCTACGTACAATGTATGTTAGTACAAATATCATTTAGCTAAAAAAAACTTACGTATAAACACGAATAAATAAAGTGTAAGAAGGCTCAACTGATTTGAAGTGCTTAAGTGCAAGTTACATGTGACTGTGGAGGAATATTATTACTAAAAAGAGGTTCATATTCAAATCTTACACGAAGTACAGTAATAAAAACACCTCATTTGCATATTAATGATTAAACAAGAATTACATACAAGATAATGATCTGATTTTTGCGATATATAATAATGTTACAAGATATATTATTAATAAAGATTACAATTTTTTAGGATAGGGGAGAAAAACTTCAACCTTAGTATGATAAGCATACCATATGAGAAAAAATTTATAAGATTACGGGGAAGGACTGGATGGCTTTCCCTTACTAAATTCCCCTTCTAGTTGCAAAGCTACACATATTAGTAACGACATCATAAAATGATAAAATTCTGCTACATCGTTTCTTTTTTCCAGCTGTGGTTATCCTGTTGGTTCAGCAATATATATATATATATATATATATATATATATATATATATATATATATATATATATATATATATATATATATATATATATATATATATATATATATACTGTATTATACTTGTATATGTACATATATATAAATATATATATACAGTGCTCCCTCGCTTATCACGGGGGTTCGGTTCCGGGACCCGCCACGATAGGTGAAAATCCTCGAAGTAGGAGCATCATATATACATAGGTATTGTACATTTATTTTTACCTTTACTGTATAACCCCTCCCTGCACTGTTAACAAACCACCCTCTACTTTATTAATAACACGTGCAAGCGTAAATTTATATGAATGTGATAGGTAAGCTTACCTTGAATGAGGTGATGATGACGTGTACATCAAAATACTCCACAGCCAATGGCGGCCGACATTCGAGAACATTCTTCCTTCTTTCAGAATATCTAACAGTTTAACCTTTTCTGTTATCGTCAACATCTTCCTTTGCCGCTTAGGCTTACTACCAGAAACCTTAGAAGATGAAGGACGCTTGGGAGGCATTGCAGGGGTTGAAATACAAAAGTTTCACAAAATCACAAGCACAACGTATTAAGAGGCACAACGCGAACGGTACACACGTGGGAAGACTGAACGGGTGAGGCGAGACAATGGAAGATGCTGAGAGAACCAAGCTTCAATCAAAAAGTCAATCAGACCCCATGATACAGAATATACAGAAAAACTATTCTGTGATTCGTCGTTTCCGACCCATCAGCCAATAGCATCCCATGTACTATCTCACGTAGGTGTGACCCTTCTACATGGTGCAATACTGTGAGTTACATGTTTAAATTTATGTTTTTAACTATTTTTTACTGTTTTATTATTCTTAGGCTAGGAAATAGTTTTTTTAATTTTAAAATAATGAAAATACTGAAAATTTTAATATGTGCTATCTCACGTACGCACTACCCTTTTCATTTTCCGAAACGCCGATACTGGTATCGTATTTTACATGGTGCAATACTGTGAGTTACATGTTTAAATTTATGCTTTTTACTGTTTTATTATTCTTAGGCTAGGAAATACTTTTTTTATCAATAAAATAATGAAAATACTGGAAATTTTAATATTTACTATCTCATGTAGGTGCGACCCTTTGGATTTCCAAAACACCAATACCAGTATTATATTTTCTATGGTGCAGAGTTACGTGTGTAAATTTATGATTTTTATATCTTTTACTGTTTTATTATTCTTAGGCTGGGAAATACTTTTTTTATCAATAAAATAATGAAAACAATGATTTTTTCAATAAAATAATGAAAATACTGAAAATTTTAATACTTTAATATTTTCGCATATACCCAGAAAAAAAAAATGTGATGCACTGAATTCGCGAAAGGTGAACCGCGATATAGCGAGGGTTCACTGTATATATATATATATATATATATATATATATATATATATATATATATATATATATATATATATATATATATATATATATATATATATATATATATATATATATATATATATATATATATATATATATATATATATATATATATACAGTATATACACAGTATTTTAGCAGTCAAGTATTTGACTACTGTGACTTTCATATATATATATATATATATATATATATATATATATATATATATATATATATATATATATATATATATATATATATATATATATATATATATATATATATATATATATATATATATATATATATATATATACACAGTCCAGTATTTGACTACCGTGACCTTTAATATATATATATATATATATATATATATATATATATATATATATATATATATATATATATATATATATATATATATATATATATATATATATATATGATTGATTCGGTTTTACGTCACGGACTCTCTTTTCTACCAAGGGTTAGGATGATTGCCTTCTTGCAAAGGACTTGTTCTGGCAGATGTAATCGCTACCCTGAGTGCATGCCCTTGCTAAACTCAGACCTCGGTGGGGCGCGAACCCTCGACCTGACTCTTCAAAGTCGCAGGTGCTACCGCTTTGCCATGGTTAAGGTTAAAGTTTGCGGGGTTTTAGTCCTCCTATCAGAGGGGTCACCCCTATTCTGGCAGGCGTCAGCCAGTGCAAACCCCAACCCCCCGCTGTGGTGCCCATTTTAAGTTGTTCCGAGTTAAGTCAATTCGAGGTTACATAAGAGACCGATAAATAATTAATAAATGAACTTTTCAACATACTAGTCATCCAGATGCAAACCAACCGCAGTAATAAAGGTAAGCAATACTGATTAGTGTACCTTAATTATTTTTATGCATTAGATTCAGATCTTAGATTATTTCTCTATGTATTAGAGTTTTCATTTTTAGCATTGTTGGGGACATAGGTTCGAGTTATAGTTGTGTTCCAACTTAAGTCGAAATCCGACTTAAGGCAGCTGTCAGGATCGGAACCCTGACATAAAGTGGGGACCCCCTGTGTATATATATATATATATATATATATATATATATATATATATATATATATATATATATATATATATATATATATATATATATATATATATATATATATATATATATATATATATATATATATATATATATATATATATATATATATATATATATATATTACAGTAAAGGTCTGATAAATACAGTCATAAGGCATCATGCACAGAGATACTTAACAAAGTAACAGTTACATGAAGTAATTTTTAAAGATACTCTACCTTTTAAGAAGCTGTAAGATTGCTAGTAAAACACTAAAATGCATTCTTAAGAGGGTTGATTTAATAGCTGCGTAATTGAAGAATTAAACAAAATATTTCTGACTCTTTTTGAGATGTATAAAAGCTTAATATATAACAATGTTCACTAGGGTTTGATAAAGAAAAACCTCAATCACCAATAACACAGCTATTGCTTGGATCCAGGAAAGATTATAATAAAAAAGAATTCACTTTAAAGGTCAATGCCAGCATGAGTATCATCCTTATCTAAGTGAATAGTTTTTGCTAAGGGTAGAGTATTTTTTCCAATATTAATTACATAACAAGTTTGTGCACATAAACTTGTCTTTTCTCAATTATTATATTTGTAGAATGGTATGAGGGAATATTCTGAAGCACTTGTACGGGAAACTGATGTAATTTTGCTCACCGGTTATTAGTAAATGCTAACACAGCCTTTAAAAGGAAAACGGATAAGCAGGGTCGTACCTACAGAGGACCTAGAGTCCTTGGTGAGGGGTGGTCTGGCTGCTGAAGAGGCTCTGTTCGACCTTCGTCTGCTGGGGCCATCTGAAACACAGGGGCAGGACATGCAAGGCAAAGGGCTCTTTACTTTTTTTGCTTTTTTTTAAATCTCTCAGGTTGTGCAAGAGGTTGTTAGGTTGTCTCAAAGAAGACATGAGGACAAAGGGATATATACATAACATATGCATGGCTTCAATGGGCAAGCATTATACTACTACATAATGCCTTCCATTACAGTGATAAACATATTAGAAAATTTAATTATTTTGTTACCTAAGAAATTGTATTTTCAAATTTTTAACAGATAATAAACTTTTATGCATAAATGAAGTGCAAAAGATTCCAAAACATTATGGAATGAAAAACTCTGTCCCAATTTTGCATGACTCAAGTACAAGATTATTTTGTAAATAGAAGATTTCACATTGCTATAAAGTTAGGTATGTATTCTTTGACCTTCAGGCGAGAGAAGGATGAAAAAGAATAACAAGCTATGAATTTAAAGGTAAGCATGTACACTGCTTAGCACATCTGGAGAGCAAAACCAATAAGCAAGGTCACATACAATTGCTCAGCTTTCACAAAAATATACAGGATTGTTATTAATAACTCAAGACCAGGGACGACGAGCTATTAATACTGCCAGGCTATTGCTCAATAATTATATATTAAAGATGTATGATGATTACAAATTATTTTATTGATATGTATCAACAGAGGAAACTGGAGCATTTTCAGTGAACTGCACATATGAAAAATAAATATCTTTTAATAGTACTAAAAACTGAAATAATAATAAAATTACTGTACCTCCAAGGCTATAGAGACTGTATCAGATATGCACAAAGACAAACTACGATTACTACATATGCTCATGTTAAATATCATAATACATGAATGAAATAATTACTTTTTAAATAAGTTGACCTCAGTAAAGAAAAAGCAACTGGCAGTATGTTTAATCTATGAATATTTTATATAAAATGATTACATACTTAAATAAGTCAGACTCAATGCAAAAGCTGCATTTGATAGTAAGTTTAAATAGTATCTGAATAATAATTATAAGATTTTGAAAAACTATGGAATTTAAGAAAACACAACATAAATACAAAAACGCATTGCACTGTTTTAAAGGACTTAAGTCGATATTGTTATATTCATTTCTCTCTCTTGAAGCAATGAATGTTTTATGGCTCTATATATATATATATATATATATATATATATATATATATATATATATATATATATATATATATATATATATATATATATAATATATATATATATATATATATATATATATATATATATATATATATATATATATATATAATATATATATATATATATATATATATATATTAATGAATCTTTGATTTAACGGACCCCGATTACATGGACTTAAAGGTCAGAATCTGGAGCAGCATACAGAGAGAGAGAGAGAGAGAGAGAGAGAGAGAGAGAGAGAGAGAGAGAGAGAGAGAGAGAGAGAGAGAGAGAGAGAGAGAGAGAGAGAGAGAGAGAGAGAGAGAGAGAGAGAGAGAGAGAGAGAGAGAGAGAGAGAGAGAGAGAGAGAGAGTTATGAAAAGCACTTTGGACTACCATCGCCTCAGTGCATCAAATAGTAATAATAATAATAATAATAATAATAATAATAATAATAATAATAATAATAATAATAATAATAATAATAATAATTATAATAATAATAATAATAATAATAATAATAATAATAATATTATGTGCGTATGTAGTTACCTAATTGTGATTACGGGAAAGATCCCCATGCTCATAACTCCTGTTTCCTGGTCGGTCCCTTTTTTGTACTCTGTAATACTTATCATATCTGTCCTTAAAGCTATGAATTGAGTTAGTATTAACTACCTCCCCACTTAGCAAATTCCAGCCATCAATAACTCTTACACCAAGAAAGGACTTCCTTACATCCTGCAAAGAAGTTATCTTACGAAGCTTCAAACTGTGACCTTTAGTTCTAGTGCCAGCCATATCAAAATATCGATCCCTATCCACCCTGTCATAAACATGAAGGAATTTGAAAACTGGCACCATATCCCTCCTCATTCCTCTAGCTTCGAGTGATGGTAAGCCTAATTCCCTCAGTGAGAGAGAGAGAGAGAGAGAGGAGAGAGAGAGAGAGAGAGAGAGAGAGAGAGAGAGAGGAGAGAGAGAGAGAGAGAGAGAGAGAGAGAGAGAGAGAGAGAGAGAGAGAGAGAGAGAGAGAGAGAGAGAGAGAGAGAGAGAGAGAGCTTTAAGCTAATGTCTGCTTTGTGTTTAATAATGGACAAGGAAATGTTTAGAAATATTTATGTAACCTATGTGAGACCAAAACTTGAATATGCAGCCCCCTTTTGGAATCCGCACTTGAAAAAACACATAGCTAAGCTTGAAACAGTTCAAAAACATGCCACGAAACTGGTGCCAGAAATACGCAATCTCAGTTATGAGAAGCTGAGGGAATTAGACTTACCATCACTCGAAGCTAGAAGATTGAGGGGGGATATGGTGACAGTCTTTAAAGTCCTTCATGGTTATGATAGAGTGGATAGGGATCGATATTTTGATATGCCTGGCTCTAGAACTAGAGGTCATAGTTTGAAGCTTCGTAAGAAAACATCTTTGCAGGATGTAAGGAAATACTTTTTTCAGTGTAAGAGTAGTTGATAATTGGAATTGGCTAAGCGAGGAGGTAGTTAATGCTATCTCAATCCATAGATTTAAGGACAGGTATGATAAGTATCACTAAGTAGAAAATGGAACCGATCAGGAGACGGGAAGATACGAGCTTTGGGCTCTCTCCCGTATACACATTAGGTAATCACTCTCTCTCTCTCTCACACACACACACACACACAAATAATAATGTTGAATATATTAAATTTACAGTATCCAGGTATTTTACATTGTCACACTGAGTTTTGTGCTTGATTAAAAGTATTATGCCTCTTTTCATATTATGACTGTTGCCACTAAAGACACCCACCCAGAAACTGGCGTGGCCCCCCGTTAGTCCATTAAATCAAAGGTTAAGTATATATATATATATATATATATATATATATATATATATATATATATATATATATATATATATATATATATATATATATATATATATATATATATATATATATATATATAATATCTTGCCAACAAGAGCGTAAGTTTAAAACTTTACTAATCTACACATCATAGTTCTAACAAAACAAAAAATTCTCACAATTTTATAACTATAAAAATCTGCTAGACACCTATGCACTACCTGGAGAAGGTGATTTTTCACAATAATCCTTCAAGCCCAAGCACAATAAAAGCTTTCATTCTAACTCACAAGGATCTCAGTCTTGAATTTAATCGTATTATAAATATACAGTGTGCATCATCTAAAGACTATCATTTAGAGCCAAAAAAAAATGCATAATAAAATCATCATGGAAAATGAGTATGTGTAGATTATTATTAGCATGCTTCCATTAAGCATGCAGCAAGATAACTGCAGTGCAGTTTAAATAAATAATAGAATAATCTATTTTTTCTGGAAGCAGAGAATGCATCTCATCAAGGCTGGGCAGTCAGCAATGTAGTTCCAAACATAAAAGAATTGACAATATATCAGACCTCCTCCACTCACCTTGAAGAGAATGAATCTGGGTTGGCATTTTTACTGTGCTTCTTTCACCTAAGACACACTAAATGTTACTACATATTTCTAATTACACTTTACATAAAGAAACTAAATCAGTATTTATATTATTTGGATAATAAAATTATGAATACCAACACATTGTTAACTAAAACTATAAATAGAAGTGGGAAATAAGAAAAATAAATAACATATACTGTATAAAGGAGGTAAAAGAATTAAAAATATAATAATGAAAAATACACCTTAAAACATTTTGATAGCGATCTGGAATATATTAAAAAATATGAAAAATTATTTACATTATAACAATGCATCTTAGAAATTATTAAAAATATTCTAAATATAACAAGAGGCAAATTAAAAACTAATATAAAAAACTGATAAAATACCCTGATTTGACAGTAAAAAGCATATGAATATTTATAGGCAAACTATCAAACCTATAAATTGGCATAAACATGGAAATTTATGCTTAACACTGCAATGATTCTGAGTTATCAATATGTTGGATTTTCTGATACTATAAATAAATGAGATAAGAATTCATAACTATTAAAAAAGAACACTGTATATGAACTTATAGCAAGTATAGCATACAGTTGTCAATAAACTACCTTTCATGGGGCTTGTGATAGGTGGAGTCCTCCTGGAAGAGCGTCGGGATAATGACTCATCTGGTACAATTGGTTCAATCTTGTCCCTTGATGGCGAGGTAATCAAAAGACCATCCTCTGAGACCACAATACACAGAAATACGGTCAAACAAACAACACAAGGCAGAAATAAGAGAGAAAAAAATTTGTTCTATGGTTCATTGGAAAATCAAATTCATGGTCTATACATCTTGTTTAATGAGAGATTTTATTCATAATTAGCAAATAAATACATAAATACTACTTCAAAGTCTTTGTATTTCCATGAATTTCATCCCACATGTCAAAATAATCTGGGATACAACAAAAAGAAGTAACAGGCTCTAGTATATTCATGCATACCATGCTGCAACTACAAGACTAGCCCACTTCAAAGGACACTCCTAACACCTAGTGTATATATATATATATATATATATATATATATATATATATATATATATATATATATATATATATATATATATATATATATATATATATATATATATATATATATATATATATATATATATATATATATATGAACAGAGCTAACAGTTCTCTGCTTCCAAGAATATGAAATAGAAATTATATACTAGGTAAGTTAAGAACATTGAGAGGGAATTTGGAACTCAACTCTAATTGGCTTTATGCCAACAGACCTATTAATAAAATGCCTGCTGACTGATTCAACAACAGAGGTGTGGAAAAAAGGTGAGGATACTGGTGGAATCCACCAGATGCTACAAAAAAAAAAAAGGTATTTGACTTCCCACCTGCTGATCCCGTGGTTCGCTCATAATGGTGTCGTGGAGTTGTGTCCTTTGAGCTTTTCACTTCAGCTTTATCAGCTGCTGTCTTCTGTGTCTGTTTTAAAATAAAAAAATGCAAATAAATTTCGTTGTCAAAAGTGTACATATGACATGAAAGGTACATCTGGATGCATTTAATTTGACCTACCAATAATTAAAATGTAACAAGGAAGTACATAATTCTCGAAGTAATATATAACATCCTCACATGGCAGGGTAGGTTTTATGTACAACACAATTAAATTACAAAACATTTACCCATAATTCAAATAATTTATATTCTTATATCACTAATACTCCTTCCCTAAGTGGACCTATTTCAGTATTTAAGAGACCAATCCTAAAAATTGCAGGTTAGATCACCCACGAGATGAGAATCGACAGCCGATGACTAAACTGTGGAGCAATACTCCAGACCAAGAAGCATAAGAGAATTAAAGCACTTCATTATAACATGCTTGTCACCAAAAATCATAAAATACTTCTACAAGACACCAAGTTTTTGTGCAACTGAGAGTGATATACAACTATTATGTTGTTTGAAAGTCATCTCACAAGCAGAAGTTACCTCCAGTATCTTCGACGAATTATGGTTAAGGGAACATTATCAATAGATTGGCATGTGAAGGATCAAGAGTTCTGGACCTGCTTTTTATCGTATTTCGTGTTTTAATAGCATTTCACTTCATGCCCCACATCTGCTAGATCTCTATTCAGAGACTCAGCTACAACTGATCTCATGCTCTGGGATGGAATAACAACATTATCAGATCTTGCAACTATTTGTTTCCCAAATCTATCAACACGTCATGAATATACAAGATAAGAAGCAAGATGCCGAGAACACTACTTTAAAGGACACCCTAGATCACATTACTGAATAAACTGTAATGCCCATTTACCACTATCCTTTCAGTGCTATTACTTAAAAATTGCACAGTATTACTAAGAAACGATCTACCAACATTCATGTTCCTTAATTTAAAAAGAGAACATCATGATTCAGACGATCAAAGGCAGCACTAAAGTCATGTGCAATCGTGCATGCCTCCTGACCAGAGTTCATTTCTGTTTGCAAATCTGTAGAAATTGTTAGAAGTGCATCACAAGTCCATAGAATTTAACATAAACCAAATGAATATTCAGAAAAAGTCTGGCAAACTGCATTACTATAGAGGCTTTGTACCAGAACTCCCTCGAAATCTTTGGATAAAAGAGAAGTTAACATTACTGCATGATAATCAGTGGGTGATGCATTTTCAATAATATCTTCAAGGGGGCAGGTAATATTACCAGACATACAGCAAGAAGTTAACTATCCAAACTTGATCACATTTCGATATATAACTCATAACTTTGGTGTCAATAGATCAGCATATTTAAAAATCAAATTGATTAACTATTTCATAGGGATCAGTGCCACTAAAAACATCCAAGCCAAGAAAAAGACTCTTAGCCTCAGGGGATCAAAATACTAGAGATGACAATTTAGTTTCAGGATAATAAGCTTGAGGCATACAAAGTTTCATGTCACTCTACTTGCTATAAAAAACTTAAGGTAAAATGCCTGCCTTTTCTGCTGGGCTATGCATAAGCAGCCCATCAGATTCAAATAACGGCGACAAAGAAATATCAACACCAAATAGACCAGTTTTATAAAATGAACCACCACTGACGTTGATGTACACCAGAATGTGTTTCTTTAACACTATCATTATATTGCCTTTCAGCCGCAGCATAAAAAGAATGCGTCTCAGGTCTGAGTTGAGTATAATTTTTCCAAATTAGACTTGATCAGTTGACTAAAAATATTATATGCTGCTTGTCACCCCTAACAGGCATGACTACAATTCTTATTAAGCCATACTTTATATTTACAGTGAAGATTCAATGTTTTTGATGGAACCCTTCTCTTAAAGTTTCTTCCATACCCCATTCAAGTTTGTCTGCTTCACTTCCTACCAAGCATCAGCAATACTCTTCACAGCCTGAAGAATATTGTACGACTTCCAGAAGTACTTGCGAGTAAAATTCTTGTCCTTTTCAGTTTCCCTAAGAGCCATTGCAATTGTCCTTCAGTGGAAGTAAACACTGAAGGAGGCAATGACCCCCTGATCCATTAGCTGTAACAATGCAGTGGTATTAGTTGGAAGGTAATCCACCTTGATATTAGGATGAAAGTCATCCACATGGGCAGAGTGACCAGGTGCATTGTCCAGCAATGGCCACACCTTAAAGGGCAGACCCTTGGAGGCACAGTACCTCTCCACTTCAGGCACAAAATGGTTGCTGACCAGTCCTCAAATATCTGAGGGGTTAACAAAGTATTCTTGTTAGACTTCCAGATGACTTGCAGTTGACCCTTCCAAACTCCCTTGAGTGCCCTTGGGTTTTCTGCCAAATAAACCAACAAGGGCTTCAGCTTACAGTCTCCAGCAACATTAGCTCCCCAAAAGCAAAGTCAGTCTCTTCTTGCTGACTTTATGGCCTGGTACTGTCTTCTCCTCCAGGGTGATGTGTGTATAACTAGGCATACGCTTCCAGAACAAACCAGACCCTTCCACGTTAAATACCTGTTCAGGAAGGTAACCCTCCTCCCTAATTATTTCTGCTAATGCACTGAAACACCCTCTTGCTGCTTCTTCATCACCATTAACAACTTCATCTTGCACTCTTATGTTATGCAAATACCACTAGCCTTAAAATGATTAAACCATCCCCTATTGGTCACAAACTCTTCACCTGAACTCCCTCCCCCCTTTTATCTTTTCAAGGCATCGAACAATAATTTAGCCTTTTCTCATATTACCACGAGGCTTACTTGAATATGCCATCAATTCTGGTCATTAAGCCAAAGCACTAACAATCTCTCCATCTCGTATATATACTTAATTATTTTTGTTGGGATACTGTCAGAACATTTTCAAATTAAGTAACTAACTACTTAATTTTTCAGCGCTAAAATATACAGCCTTTTGCTTTGGCCATTAGACTTCTATTACTTTGGGTCATAATAATCTTGGCTATATTTTCTTATTACGTGTACTGTATATGATACTATTCTTCAAGTTAAATGGAGTAAAAAGGAACTTCCATGTTCCGATGAGAGCGACTATGTGACAAGAGTTCTAATATTACCAAGCTCAAAGGAAATGTAACATTAGGATTCTGTGAATTACGAATTCTAAACTTAAGTTTATCTGATTTTTGTAATCAACTTGTCTTTCATGAACTATATTATCTACCTAATTTGCTGTGGTAGAAATTTTTACTAGCCAAGATGCATTATAAGCCTTCCAACTCCTGGACTATTCATTTTAATTTGGTATTTTCAGGGCTCTCAGGATATGAGATGACAATCCTATTTGCTAGCAGGAATTCCATAAAGGATGAATAAGCAGAGCATAACTAAAACAAGTTGTCAATCATCTCCTCTTATGCATAGCTATCTGAAAAATCTGACCACTACAATAAGAAGGAATAATGGATATGAGTCTCCTAACAAACTCACGATACTTATGAGTATCTCCCGATGCCAGAGTTTCAGATATATCTAGGATATAGGAGTATATTCCGAAAGCTGGGCTGTTCACTCTTACCACTGCTATTTTAATCCAGTCACGACTCCAATGTAGGAAATGGAAAAGAAACCTCCAGTAAATGGGTAGGTGGCTATCATAACATTATTATTCCTATTATTCCAAACAAAATTATTCACAAAGCATGCAATTAAAAGATACTTTTCCCTTCGTTTTTATTATTTTGAAACAGCTTGGGGGAAACAGTCGCAGGGGGGATGCAGCCTTAGTAGTCTGATATCACACTCTCTTAAAATTTATTTCACTGTACTGCATTAGTTTTCAATCCTAATTTTAGTTGCATCTAGGGAATATGCATCCCCTACCCACATTTAAAGCATTAAGTAGCATATACCACATTTTATCTATCATATCTCACCTGTTACTGGAAGCGGTGACTTGAGAGATCTATCATTAGTGGAGAGTGGATGAGAACGAGGATAGGAAACAAGAGTATAAAACAGAGGAGGAGGAACACAGTGTTCTGAACTATTAAGGAGTTCAGGGTTTGGACTCTATAGGTCAGTAAAGCTATAATATGGATTACCACTGTGAATGTATGGCAGTAACTCGTAGCCCCATTTCACTCTGAGAGGACTAAATCCCTATAGAGAAACCTTGTGGTATACATGGAGACAAAAAACTGTCTTGTACTTAGATTTTACAAAAAATAAAGCAGAAACTTAAAAAGCAGCGTCAATAACTCAATATAAGTAATAAATAGGCAGTGTCCTTTGAGGAGTAAAGAAAGAGCTGTTATATATAATTCTTAATTATTAATGCTTTCTGTCAGCAACTTACAGCAGTGCTCTTAATTACTGAAGAGCAGATAAAAAAAGCAGACATCTGCATTTTGATGACTACGGTGAGTTTTATTTTGTATCAGCATGAGTGCATAAGAGTTACTTAATAAATAATTTCAAGCTTTCCTCAGTGCTAACGTAATGTCCTAAACAGAGAGATATAAGCCAGAGTATTGTCGCATAAATATATAGTTCCAGCCACATGACATCAACTGCGAGTACAAGATTAATACGATAGGCTCTCTAAACATACCAATGCTTTTCAATATATAAGAAGCTACAGTCAAATCTGTTGGTACACTCCTATTTTTTCTAAGGATTTTAAAGCAAAAGAATGCATTCATATGCATAACAACACAAAAAGCCTTTTAAACACTCACATGCACAGATGCAGGCTTAGGTTTGGGCGGCGCAGTGCTGGGACGTTCACGAGAGGAAGTACTCACATGTTTGATGGGGGAGGACCTTCGTGAATTCTCTATATCCTTCTCGGCTTTGCTGATCGGCCTACTGCACGTGACAAGAGAGAATATATGTAAGTACAGGGAAATTTCTTAAAATTAACAGTACTTTAATTAAAAACATACCTAAAGAATATGAAGGTATCCTGACTGTTGCTGAGGTTACAAGATTCTAGCACCTCAATTTTCATTCAATTTGAAGCTGCTCAAATAAATTGATTATGATTATCACATTTGAATAATATTCATTATATGTACTGGAATGCTCTCGAAAATGCAATTTTGAATTAACTAAGCAAACAGAAATGCAGAGAATGATGAGAACTACTGCTATTGGTAATCTGAGAAAAAGAAATAGATGAGAGAGAGAGAGAGAGAGAGAGAGAGAGAGAGAGAGAGAGAGAGAGAGAGAGAGAGAGAGAGAGAGAGAGAGAGAGAGAGAGAGAGAGAGAGAGAGAGAGAGAGAGAGGAGAGAGAGAGAGAGAGAGAGAGAGACTCATGCATACTTAGTTACTGTAAAATAACTAAAATAGGCAAAGGTACATCTGATAATAAGAAAAGCAAATAAAATACTATATAATAAACAAAGTAAAGAAAACAGCTGCTATAAATGTTAGGAGCATTTTGTGAGAAAATATCTACAAAGCTAACCAGATTTGGTTATGGATCCTTTTATTCCTTTCTATACAGTGCAGAGGGTTACTTTCACTTCAATGTTTGCTCCAGTTCTGTTCCATACAATAGCACTATTCCAAAATATGCCATGGAATCCTTTAGTATACTGTAGACAGATAATGTACATTCAGTAATAATTTACTGCACATTACAATATAAGGTGGAATTGTACTTGCGGCAGTTCTACTCACACATTCTACCACTGAACTAGCATGGCCCCCTCCTCAGCAATATCTTGCTATTTGCTCAAATTTTAGGGTCTGTAGATCAGAGTTGTAAATCTACTCAAGATCAGGTAGGGTAGAAAGATAAAACTGAAAACAAATACGTGATTCCTAAACTAACCTGGGAGAAGCCGCTGCAAGTGAGAGAGCTTGAAGAGATGATCTCCGAGATACCTGCTCCCATAATTCAGCTTGTTTGGTATAGATTTCAGCTAAACTTTCTGATGCAGTTTCCACTCCCCATCCACGGTACTGTAAATATACAAGATGGGCTACTTTCTTTTTTGTTATTATTCCCATATTCAGATTATGAGCTTTCCTGTATTAGGATAAGGTCATGTGGCAATTGTTAAGAGTAAATGTATTTCAACGGTACAGGGCATTCAAAGTATTATAAAAACGTATACTCCAATTATAGATATAATATGTTCATACTCTTTTCAAATATTCCTTAGATTCCAATAGCAATGAAAACAGTAAAAAGTAGCAAATAGCAAATTCAACAAAGCATAAGATTCTATATGGATAACAATTATCTTGATATATATATCCTCAACATTATCAGATAATTTTTCAGTATCAGATGAATTAGTGGTAACATTGGCAAATATAGGTTATACCATTATTCCTATGATATGAAAGACTACACATTTTTACCAAAGTAGGATTCATATATATATATATATATATATATATATATATATATATATATATAATATATATATATATATATATACAGTATATATATATATATATATTATATATATATATATATATATATATATATATATATTTATATATATATATATATATATATATATATACAGTATATATATATATATATATATATATATATATATATATATATATATATATATATATATATATATATATATATATATATATATATATATATATATAATATATAATAAAAAAAAAATATATATATATATATATATATATATATATATATATATATATATGTATATATATATATATATATATATATATATATATATTATATATAATATATATATAATATATATATATACATACCTTGGCATCTCCCCCCATTTTGGGGGGTAGCCGACAACAAAGAACAAGCAAAATAACACGTGTGGTTACACTTCGTTCTTCAAGTAATGACACGGGATTTGGCCAAGGGTTTGGATGGTACTGCTGGAGTGCCACATCCCATCCTCCCCACTCTTCCACAACTTACGTCGCTTCAGACTACCAAATTTCCCTACCACAGGTTGCCTCTACAAGGCACTCCATGATAATAGCAGATGCCAATCAGAACTGCATCACAATCATTCGCCACTCATTTCTATTACTAGCACGCTCACTTGCCTCCCTCACATTCATTCTCCTATCATTCAAGGCCCTCCTTACTCCATCCATCCACCCCAACCAAGGCCTCCCTCTGGCATTTCTCCCATCAACTTCCGATTTCATTACCTTTTTCAGTATTCGTTCATAATCCATCCTCTCTACATGACCAAACCATCTCAAAACATATATATCTATTCTAGCTGTCAAATCTCTCCTCACACCCATTCTCCCTCTCACTTCCTGATTCCTAACCCTATCCAACTGCGATACACCAGTTATACTCCTCAGACATTTCATTTCAAACAAATTCAGTTTCTGTCTCTCAGTTTCTTTCATACCCCATAACTCTGAGCCATACATTACAGTCGGAACAACCACTTTCTCGTACAAAATGTTCTTAACATTCATTCCCAGCCCTCTAATCTTCATTACTCCCTTCAATGCACCAAACACTCTGTATCCTTCATTCACTCTGTGACACATCTGCTTGCACTCCACCATTTGCAGTTATAACTGAGCCTAAATATTTGAACTGGTCTACTTCCTCAAGTACCTCTCCATTCACCATAACATTCAGTCTAGCACCATCCTCGTTTCTTGTACACCTAATAACCTTACTCTTTCCCACATTTACTTTTAACTTCCTTCTCTCACACACTCTTCCAAATTCTGTCACTAACTGACACAGCTTACTCTCGGAGTCTGCCACCACCACAGTCATCTGCAAACAGCAACTGATTCAACTCCCACTCCCACTCATTTTCATTCCCATCTACTAGCTTTAATCCGCGACCAAGTAGTCGAGCATTTACCTCTCTTACCACTCCATTCATATACAAAGTGAACAGCTACGGTGACATTACACATCCCTGTCTCAACCCCACTCTCACTGCAAGCCACTCACTTACCTCATTCCCCACCCTAACACAAGCTTTACTGCCCACATATAAACTCTTCACTACTCGTAACAATCTACCACCAATTCCATATAATCTCAAAACATTCCACATTGCATCTCTATCCACTCTATCATACGCTTTCTCCAGATCCAAAAATGCAAAATATGTGTCCTTACGTTTTGGCAAATACTTCTCACATATCTACCTAACTGTAAAAACTTGATCTGTACATCCTCTACCTCTCCTAAAACCACTCTGTACTTCCGTAATAACATCTTCAATATATATATATAAATATATATATATATATATATATATATATATATATATATATATATATATATATATATATATATATATATATATATATATATATATATATATATATATATATGGGGTCCTCGTAATTTGTCACTAATTGGGAGCATACAAACGCGATTTATAACAAAAAGACGACAATTACAAACATTGTATTAGGGGTTTAATAGGGACCAGTCATCCTACATCTAATTATTACTTTCGATTATAAACCACTATAAAATGAGAAGTTATGCATACAAAATATGTAAATATAAATTAGTAATAGCAAAAAGAAAAAAAGGAAAAAAACGAAACTAAAATAGAATATTTATATAATTAAAGGAAAAAATGTAGCAAAATGCATCTGAGAACAGTGAGGCAGCAGACACTGTTGGGGGAAGGGGTAGCAAAGTGGTGGAGGATAGAAACTGGCATTATAAAGGAAAATAAAATCTTAATATTTAGATTATTTTAACAGCAATAATAATAATAATAATAATAATAATAATAATAATAATAATAATAATAATAATAATAATAATAATAATAATAATAATAATAAAATAATAATAATAATAATAGTATGTATGAGAGAGAGAGAGAGAGAGAGAGAGAGAGAGAGAGAGAGAGAGAGAGAGAGAGAGAGAGAGAGAGAGAGAAATCAGGCTCCTACCAACAGTTTTCAAAGGCATGCAAGTGTGTGTCTAATACACAGACAGTATACTGTACATACTGAGAGAAGAGGAGAGACTTGGGGCATATGTACTTTCTAGGAGGGGTTAGATAGTGACTGATATGTCTTAAGTGGTATTTTAGCAATTTAGATGTTATTTTAATTATTATTATTATCATTATTATTATTGTTATTGCTGTTGCTCTTACTATTATTATAATAATTATCATTATTATTATTATTATTATTATTATTATTATTATTATTATTATTATTATTATTATTATGCCTAAGCATTTCTTATAACTCTTTCTCTCTCTCTATCATACATATTATTATTATTATTATTGAATTTTATAGCTATTATTATTATTATAATTATTATCAATAAAAACAAAGAAGATATTAGCCTAAGCACTTTTCATCCTTCTATCTCTCTCTGCCTCTTTCTTTCTCATATCATATATTATTATTATCATTATTATTATTATTATTATAATTATTATTATTATTATTATTATCATCATCATTATTATTATTACAGACGCTCCCCAACTTACAAACATTCATGGATACAAACAAAGACCTACCCATTATCTACCAATGTTTTAATGTATGCATTACTGTACTATACTGCATTATTAAATTATTATTTCTGTACTAAAATTCATTAATATTGTATACTTATTGTTTTATGTAGTAGTTAAGTGTCTTTGGCCAAAGTATGTACTGTAAATAACTGCATACGTATCTACTGTAGAGTATTTTTTAACCAAAACATAAAATATGAACAATTCTACTTAAGAACGGAATTCTGGAACCTAACTCGTTCATAAGTTCAGGAGTGTGTAATATAATTAGTATTTTATTATTATTATTATTATTATTATTATTATTATTATTATTATTATTATTATTATTATTATTATTATTATAATAATTATTATTATTATTATTATTATTATTATTAAATACTAAGAAGACATTAACCTAAGCACTTTTCATCTCTCTCTCTATCAAACGTATTACTATAATCGTTATTACAGATGGTTATTGCTTTACTATGTGACTACCTAATTGTGCTTGCGGGAGAGTCCAAAGCTCATACTTTCCCATCTGGTCGGTTTCATTTTGTACTTAGTGATACTTATCATACTTGTCCTTAAAACTATTGACTGAGTTGGCATTAACTACCTCCTCGCTTAACTAATTCCAATTATCAACTCTTACAATAAAAAAAAAAAGTACTTCCTTACATCTTCCAAAGAAGTTTTCTTACAAAGCTTCAAACTATGACCTCCAGTTCAAGTTCCAGCCATATCAAAATATGGATGCCTATCCACTCTGTCCTAACCATGAAAGAATTTAAAATCCATCACCACATCCTCCCTCATTCTTCTACATTGCGCGATGGTAAGTCTAATTCCCTCAGCCTCTCATCATAATTGAGATTGCGTAATTCTAGCACCAGTTTCGTGGCATGTCTTTGAACTTTTTCAAGCTTGGCTACGGGCTCTTTTAAGCGTGGATTCCAAAAGGGAGCTGAATATTCAAGCTTTGGCCTAACATAGGTTACATAAATATTTCTGAACATTTTCTTGTCCATATGCATGAAGGCTACCTTTACATTTGCTAAGAATGCATATGCTGCCCTTACTAAATCATTTATATGCATTACTGGAGAAAAATCTGCCAGTAAGTTTACTCCTAGATCTCTTATTTTCTGTCTCTTGAAATTCTGCTCCTGTCATTGAGTAGTCAAGCTTGGGCCTTCTTGTACCCATTCTCATTACCTTACATTTAGAAGCATTGAATTTCTCTGGCCACTTTTCTGACACTCATGCAGACTATTTAGGCCTTCCTGTAGTTCTCTACTATTGTTCTCGTCTATTACTTTCTTCACAATCTTTGCATCATCTGCAAACATATTCATGAATGAATTTACAGACTCTGGTAGGTCTTTTACATATACAAGGAACAAAGAGTGGCCCTAAAATTGAACTCTGTGGAACTCCACTACTAGCCTTTCTCCTTTCAGACATTGATTGTCTTACTCTGAACCTCTGTTCAATTCCTTCTAAGTAAGTTTTTATCCATTCCAAGACATTTCCACCTATTCTCGCCATTGCTTGCAGCTTCTTAATAAGTCTCCCGGGTGGGACTGTATCAAATGCCATCTGGATGTCTAGGAATATGTAATCAGCCCAGCCCTCTATTTCTGGTAAGATTCGGCTTACCTCATCATAAAATTCTAATATGTTTGTTACTGTTGATCTACCTTCTCTGAAGCCATGATGTTTCACTAACAAAAAGTTGAAGGATTCCAAGTGAAGAGAGATGTTTTCTTAGTACATTCTCCATTACTTTGCACACCATGCTGGTCAAAAAAACAGGTCTATAGTTTAGAGCTGATTCCTTCCTTCCCTTTTTGGAGATAGGTACCATGTTCTCTTGTTTCAAGCATCTTGAAATCTTCCCTGTTTCCAGAAACTTTTCAAATATCATACATAGTGCTGCTGATATTGATTCAGTTCATTTCTTAAGTATGTAAAGAGATATATCATCAGGACCTGTCGCTTTATGGGCATCTAACTCCATTATGTCCTCAACTCATGATACTTCATGGTTACGATACATCTCCCATAAATGATTAATAATCCTTTTTACGACCTACATGGTTTGCATAGTATATACGAACTTCGTGCGCAGAACAGCATTGTTGTGTCTGTATATATCATATTGTTGATGTTGATTATTTAGCTATGTATATGGATATGCAAAAGACTAAGTTATAATTTATTTACAAATTACCAAATATATTGTCGTAAATACGATCTTCGAGCACAGAACAGTTTGTCGAGTGTGGTGGAAGAATACGCCATCACACAACACTGATCTGTGCGTATGTATCAAGTTAAAGTATTTATCTATATATATATATATATATATATATATATATATATATATATATATATATATATATATATATATATATATATATATATATATATATATATATATATGTAAAGGATCTAGTTTGAATCTATTTACAACAATATCAAGTACTTGAACTTAGTAGTAAATATGAACTTCGCACTTGGAACAGTTTGTTGAGCATGTTGGAAGAACACGTCATCACGTGGCATTAGACTGAGGAAGACACGTTGCCCAGTTACTGTTTGTATGCCATAATGGTCTTGTGCTTACTGGCTCTTTTATTTGTGTTGCTCCTGTTTGCGATCATTTTTGGCCTGTATTATGCCTCATAAGAATATAGGAAATACCTCATGATGGCAGCCCTTCAGAGAAAAGGAATGCCATCATCAAGGAAGTGAAATTAGATATAGTGAAACACTTCCAAAAGGGAGAAACTGCTACCAACAGAGGCTCGCATTCTTGAAAATGTAAAAGATTGTGCCCCTATGAAGCTCACTGTGATTACTAAGCAGCATAATAGTAAAATGTTAGAAATGGGAAGGTTGTTAGCACTCTGGTTGGATGACCAGCATCAATGGTTTATCCGAGCTCAGATATTGTTTAATGCCGTGAAAATGGAAAGGAAGAGAGTAAAAGTTAAGGTTTGTTGCCAGTAGGGGTTGGCTTATGTGATTACCTAATTGTGTTTACGGGAAAGAGCCTAAAGCTCGTATCTTCCTGTCTCCTGATCGGTTCCATTTTATACTTAGTGATACTTATCATACCTGTCCTTAAAACTATGGATGGAGATAGCATTAACTACCTCCTCGCTTAGCCAATTCCAATTATCAACTACTCTAACACTGAAAAAGTATTTCCTTACATCCTGCAAAGAAGCAACTTCAAGTTGAAGCCCTTGTTGGTGTACTTGGCAGAGAATCCTAGGGTACTCAATGGTATTTGGAAAGATCAACTGCCTGTCATCTGAAAGTTGAACAAGAGGGATTGGGTAACCCTTCAGATTTTCGAGGACTGGCTCAGCAATCATTTTGTGCCAGGATAGGAGCGGTACTACTTTTTCAGGTGTTGCTCTTGGTCAACCTGCCCATTTGCATGACTTTCATTCTATTGTCAAGGTGGCTTACCTTCCTCCTAATACCATTGCCCTGTTACAGCCAATGGATCAGGGTGTCATTGCCTCTTTCAAGGCCTACTACCTTCAAAAGACAATCGCTCTGGCTCTCACGGCAACTGAGAAGGACAAGAACTTGACTCTCGAAGAATTTTGGAAGTCTTATAACATTCATTAAGCTGAATTTTGGAAGTAACTTAAGTAGGCAAATTTTAATGGTGTATGGAAGAATCGGTGTCCCCAGTTTGTAAATGATTTTCATGGGTTTGAAAAGACAGTTGAGGCTGTCACCAAAAACACTGCTGCATTGAGTAAGAAGGTGGGGGATGATGATGTAAAAGAGCTGCTGGAATGTCATGGAGAGGAGTCATATGCTGAGGGCCTCATTCAACTGGAGAAGCATATGTTTGAAGAGGAGGAAGAAATGCCAACCCTAGAGCCCAAGAGATTTACAAGCATGGGCTTGGAAGAAGGTTTTGCCCTGATAGAGGAAGAGTTAACAAAGTTTGAGGATGAGGACCCCAACACTGCCAGGTACTCCAAAGTCACCAGGGGGGTCATGGATTGCCTGCGGTGTTACAAGGAATTTTGGAAGAAGATGGCATCCTTCCAGATTTGCCTGGAACGTTTCTCCAAAAAGGTAGAGCCCTCAGCAACAGTTCCTGTACCCTTTACCTCAGTTGTCTCTCCAGACTCACCTGCCCAGTATCTCCAGCACCTACTGCAGGTTCTCCTGCCTCTCCACACTCACCTGCCCCAGTCTCTCCAGCACCTGCTTCTCCAGTTTCCTCCTCTTAATAAGCCTGTTTCTTCCTCCCTTTCAATGCCCCTTCTAGTGAGCAAGCTAACCACAGGAGCAAAGGTAAGGAATATTGTACTGCATACTGTATATATATATATATATATATATATATATATATATATATATATATATATATATATATATATATATATATATATATATATATATATATATATATAAGGAATTGTTCCCTTTTTATATCTAGTTATCTTTTTATATGTCATAAAAAGGTTGTTTTGATGTCTTAGATTATGAACTCTACTACTGCTTCGGCATAGGTGGGTGACGTAGATGCTTATTTAGGCGTGTTCCGACTTAAGTGGAAAATAGGTTTACATCATGTCTTGAGGAACGGAACAATGAAGAAAGTCATGGACACCCTGTATTATCATTATTATTGTAGTTATTATTATTATTATTGTGACACACTGATGAGATGATAGCCCAAAGCTGTTTATCTCTCTCCCTCTCTCTCTCTCTGAATTTGCGTGTGATGTCATACGTCATGAGCACCATCTATTGATGAAAAATAGAAACCGAAGAAATTTTTCATCATTGCCTCAAAATGTTGGTGACAAATGAGTGAAACAATAAAAGGCAGGGAGACGAATAATGGGGATCCTCTGTATATATATATATATATATATATATATATATATATATATATATATATATATATATATATATATATATATAAATATATATATATATATATATATATATATATATATATATATATATATATATATATATATATATATATATATATATATATATATATATATATGTATATATATAATATATATATATATATATATATATATATATATATATATATATATATATATATATATATATATATATATATATATATATATATATATATATATATATATATATATATATATATATATATATATATATATATATATATATAAGTAAGCACAAACTGTTAGCATACAGCACTAAATGGTAAGGAAGCCCATCAGTGAAACAACACATAGAAAAAAAAAAAGTGTTCTTTCATTGATGGTCTTCTTTACCATATATATATATATATATATATATATATATATATATATATATATATATATATATATATATATATATATATATATATATATATATATATATATATATAAGTAAGTACAAACTGTTAGCATACAGCACTAAATAGTAAGGAAGCCCATCAGTGAAACAAAACTTATAAGACAATGCTATATTTCGGATCCTAACTGGATCCCTGTGCTTGAGAAGGGATCCAGTTAGGATCCGAAATATAGCATTGTCTTATAAGTTTTGTTTCACTGATGGGCTTCCTTACTATATATATATATATATATATATATATATATATATATATATATATATATATATATATATATATATATATATATATCCTTGACTCACGAACGCCTTCCCCCACGAACATAATTTACGAATAAATTTTGCATTGACTCACGAATAATTTTTTACTCACAAACACGCAAATCCGTTCAAGCAACCATGTTCCCGCGCACCCTGCGGTTGCTTTCTCAGTTCTGCATTGGTGCCCGCGCTGTGTAGCTTGTTCGTGATCTGTTTGTAGTTTTTGCTTTATTTTCTTTTGCTTTGCCTTTCAGATAGCCCTTATTATGGCTTCTATGAAAGTTAAAAGCATTAGTGACAGTGGCATCAAACATCCTACATGCATAACAATGGAAACTAGGAAGGATATAATTTCTAAGCTTGAAAATGGTGTTCACGTTTCTGATCTTGCAGTGCAATATAACATGGCAATATCGACATCTGTACTATTTTAAAGAGTAAAGAGATATATAAGACGGCTGACGTGGCTAAAGGAATGACTATCTTAACGAAGAATAGGTCACAGTTAATACAAGAGGTAGAAAAGTTTTTGTTGGTGTGGATAAATGAAAAACTGCTGGTTGGAGATAGAATTATGCGCTAAGGCTTTGCAAATCCACCAAGATTTA
>JAXCGZ010007589.1:157500-198467 GCA_037179515.1 Halocaridina rubra
TCCTCTAGATTATATATGAACAGCATTTGTGTTCTTTTGGGCCACATAAGATATTTTTTAACTTAAGTCTGTCCATACATTCACTTGAAAATGTCAAATTTACTAACATAATATTTTTAGCAACAGCAATTGTATACCGACATTTGAATTTAAAGAACTAAATAAAAAATAAAAATAAATCTGTCCCACAGGCCACATTTATTTTTATTTTTTTTATTTATTTTTTTATTCAAATATTACCGGTATACAGCTACTGTTGCAAAAAATATCATGTAAGTAAATCTGACATTTCTGAAGTGAACGTCTGGCTCGAATGATGATGAAAAATATCTTTTGTGGCCTGGAGAAGAAAAAACCTTGTTCATATGTGCTGTGAATAATGGCTGAAAGCTTGACAAAAAGGTTATATTATTTTCCCTATATATTCTAATAGTTCAATGCTTGTTCAGACCTATGAAGAAAGCCCTCCAGTATAAGATATACTATTTTCCTCAATTATTAACTTAAATCACTGACTGCATTTAAATGCAATATTGCAAGGAACAGTAATAGGCAAAATATATTCAGTACATCATCATTGACAATGCAATCTTGCACTGGTGGGTCTGCTAGACAAAAGAATCCAGTACTTTTCATAGCCTTATAATGTCATATCATGACTTCCACTCATTAGTTTTATAATATAGAATAAAACATAAACTTGATAATATTACAAAGAAATATCATCACGAAAGAAAAGTTAAGTTTTACAGTAGGGACATCAATGAGTTATAGTGTTAACAGAACCTTGCTTGTGATATTAAAGTCATCACATTCTAGGCCTCAATCATTCAACAAGTCTTTACACTGCTATACTCTACAACACATTACTGACTGATGGATTAAAGAAAATAATAAAACTTAGCAAAACTAGCAATAAGTAATAGCAAAAAAGCCATGAATAGCCAGCAATACCATCAGCTATCGAAAGCTACAAGTGGTAGCTAAAAAATATAGTACAGTCTATAATGCTGAACATAAAACATAAACAAAAAGCAAAAAGTCTGAACTTCCTTATCAATAAGATATGAAAAATAAGGAAAGGATGTCACCCACTACAATTCAGAAATGTAAACCCTTTTGTTCAACACACCTGTACAGTCCGCCATACGTCACCAATATCGTGCCTCGCCTGGGGGAGAAGAAAGGAGGGAGCGGCGAGGTTATGCTAAAACTCTTCCTAAATATTCTGATGCTTACTAGTTTTCAAGATTGTTTCCACCAAGAGAGTGGAATTTAGGTTTTCGAACATTCAGAGACTCAGAATTTATATGCAATACAAACAGTAGTTGCCCTATGATGACATATCTTAACATTAGTAAACTGTCATATCAAAATGCAACTTTATTTCCATAATTTCTACTAGAAATTCTTTTTTAGTTATAAAAGCTTATGACACACCAATAATAATTTCTCTATATATATATGCTCCATTTCAAAGAAAATTTTCTTACAAATACATACAAGCTAACTCTCAAAATTTGGGAATACTTAAATTATATAATAAAAATACAATATTATAAAAACTGATTTGCAAAATTTTGATGTGTACTGAAGTTTCAATCAAACTGATATATCTTAGTTTAAAATATGTTACTATTCAATTGTTATAGTGACTACAGTAATCACCAGCCATATCAATTCATATTCACATTTCACCAGGGAAACTATACAAGAAAGAGATATTTAGCATAAATATCTATAACTTTGTGTATTAGAAAATAATATGAGCATGCGTATTAATAAAACTATATTAATGAGAATACTATAAGAGGTAATGATACAATAGATATCATGAGAAAGAGTATAACTGGCCCAAGCTCCAAAGAGATAATAATGTGCTACTGTATATATTTCACATTAGAAATATATCTTACTCTAATTCCTAAACAATCTTACAATAGTATCGTAGTTAGGAATCCATAATGAGTATATTATATTGACTTAAATAAAAAAAAAAACATATATATTAAGATTTTACTGTGTAATATTTTAAGGCAAAATCCAAACTACTACACACATATACAATGGCCGAAATCCCCTTGTAAGAGGGGTGGCTGTGTCAATGCACATACATTCACCAAAAACCAAACATACCTCAATCACTCCTCTTACCTCATTGGGGATAAAAGGCTGCCAAAACTCCCTCCCCCCTTTACCCTGCTTGGGTCATTGACAGTGTAGGTGGGCATGGATCTTCTGCCGTAAGGCCTGACAGAAGAAGCTGGTTTTCCCCACTGCTTCATCTCAATACTACTACTAACCACATTAAAACCCAGTTCACCCATTAAGTACAGTGATCTCTATTTGTTTATATAAATTACATATATAACTTGCTAAATCACAGTTCTACTCTTGTTAAACTCATAAAAAAATTCATTAATATACCTACCATTATAAAGAATATATGATTTGATCATATTTTACCAATCATCAACTAATATAGAAATAAAAAAAATATCCTTTGCTTGCACATTACAGATTTTATACTTACAGAGTTGTGAATATATATCTCTAGTTTTGTACTTTTATTAAATATATTAATAGAGCTTATATCTTTCTATTTATATTTTCATTATGATATGATGTGATTGCTTCATAATAAATATATAAAAAAAAATTACAATGTACCTGTAGTATTGAGGAAATTACATTATTATACTAGTGAGGGATACCTGAAAGCTATAAAACTGAAAGGATATCGATGCATGAAATCCAAGAGGAAACTTTCACTGACCTTATAAGAATTTAGACCATATGGAAACAAATAACCACCATACACTTACAAAATAAAAGACTGGCGACTACAACACATTTTTGACTGCCATATATCCAAAAATCATTAACTACGGAATTTTCTTAATCTCGTTAACTTTCATTAGTATACAGTACTTTAGTTAATGTGTGTTTTCATTGCTTAGTTAATATTCTTGTCAAAGGGAATTTAATGCTTTCAACATCCTAAGCTGTGAGAAAACTCATTTCATTACCTTCTTAGCATAGGTAAAGTATATTAAATCAGAGCCCATTTCAACCATGCTTTAAATATAAGATAACTTCAAATTTAGCAAACATACAGTCAAAGAAGTTCAACAACCATTACCAAAAATGGAATAATATGCTCTAAGCTCTTTAAATACACAATTTTGTGGTAGATCTGCAACAGACTTGAGTATATGAGTTAGAAATATCAAAAATATTCGCAACTAGCATATAAGTAAACAGTACCTAATACAGTTGTTCTCATTTTACACAGCTTTAAATAGTGTGGTTTTGATTATATATGGTTGGAATATATACAAAACTACTGTTACGTTTATATATATATATTTAGATTGTATTTAGCATAGATTAAGTACAGTCCAGTAATCTAGGCATACTTCAAATATACTAAACATATACAGTAATCTATTCCCAACCTCCTGTAATTACCTACTATTAGGTAATAACAGGAGATTGGGAAGAGGGTACAGTATATGTTAAGTATAGAAACATTCATATAAAGGCTTAGACTATTAGTGATTTTGTACCTACACAGTAAGTGGTGGAAGCAATTAGCAGCTTAAGATGAGTGACAACTGTACTTTTTTACTGTATATTTTTAGTTGTGATATTTCATGCTGACAAGTGTGAATACACTACAGATATCTCCCAACCAAGATTGGAACAAAATAAACTTGAAAACTGTTAAAAAACTGAAAACCATTCATAGCAAAAGTGGTACTGAAATGGTGGGAAAGTGAACCTATTATCTGGGCAATAACTTTCCATTTAAAAAAATATCTATATATACCGTAATAAGTACCATTTTATGTCACAATTATTCTCTATTCACATGGGGGTGGACAGGCATGCTGGAGATGGGGAATTTAAATGCTCTCTCTCTCAACATAATAATGGAATGATAATATAACATACTATGTTGACTGCTTTATAGCATACCAAGAATGCTCTCAAAAGGCTTTACAAATTACTCACTATTAGCATAAAATGTGTTGGTGGGCTTTGTGAAAACTGATTGGGAATTAGGGAAATACTGTGAAAATACTATATTTTTCCTCATAAAAAACATCAGTGATTGGCAATCTCGTTAACAATTAATCAAATATGATGGCACATTTTAGATATGTCAAAAGGAATCGAGTGTGTATATATATATATATATATATATATATATATATATATATATATATATATATATATATATATATATATATATATATATATATATATATATATATATATATATATATATATATATATATATATATATATATATATATATATATATATATATATGAATCATTTTTTACCCCAACTGGGACTTGAACCTAGGACTTATAATTACTAAGTCAAGGCGATACCAACTACATCACAGAAGGTTAAAAGGAATCAGACCTTATAGGTTATATCTGTTATACTTAGGAATGAACGCATTCTATCTGAATGCCACTATGTTCATATTACAGATTCCCCAACCTCACTCGTGGCTTCATTTTCGCATTTAATTCAACTCTCAATCTCATTCGGGCCCAACAATAACCAAATAAGCAAATTACATATGTGAAAACATGAATCATTTTTTACCATGACTGGGACTTGAACCTAGGACTTATAATTACTAAGTCAAGGCGCTACCAACTACACCACAGAAGGTTAAAAGGAATCAGACCTTATATATATATATATATATATATATATATATATATATATATAATATATATATATATATATATATATATATATATATATATATATATATATATATATATATAAAGTACTTATTAATTTCGTGACCTTGACCGGCCACATTCTCAAAGTACAATGACAAGAGATACAGCTAGCAAAAAAAAAAAAGAATAACAATTGCAAAGGAGAAAAAGACCTGCCCAGGGTAAATTTACAAGGCATTAAGAGATACCAGTCTTAATTGCCCACCCATGTATTAATGTATTATTGTAGTGTAGTGTACCAACTAACCCGGGTGGGCAATTAAGATTGGTATCTTGGTATTTCTTAATCCCTTGTAAATTTACCCTGGGCGTGTTTTTTTTCTCCTTTTCAATTGTTCTTTCTTTGCTAGTGTTATCTCTTGTCATTGTACTTTGAGAAGGTGGCTAGTTAAGGTCACGATATTAATAATTACTTTATATATATATATATATATATATATATATATATATATATATATATATATATATATATATATATATATATATATATATATATATATATATATATATATATTGCATATAAACGCCCCCCTACTTATGAACAACTGAGTTACGAATATTCACAGATACGAACAAAAACCAACACATTATTTACCCATGTATTAATGTATGTATTACTATACTGTACTGCATTATTACATTATTATTAACGTATTAAAATTCATTAATACTGCAATCTTTCTGTTTTATGTAGTAATTAACTGTCTTTAGCCTAAGTATTGTAATTACCTAATTATGCTTGCGGAAAAGAGCTCTAAGCTCATACTTGTCCTTAAAACTATCGACTGAGTTAGCATTGCCTATCTCTTTGCTTAGCGAATTCCAATTATAAACTACTTTTACACTAAAAAATTATCTCATTACATCCGGCAAAGAACTTTTCTTAAGAAGCTTCAAACTATGACCTCTAGTTCTAGTGCCAGCAATATCAAAATATCCATCCCTATCCACTCTGCCATAACCATGAAGGAATTTAAAAACAGTCACCATATCCCCTCTCATTCTTCTGCCTTCGAGTGATGGTAAGTCGGATTCCCTCAGCCTCTCATAATAACTGAGATTGCGAATTTCCGGCACCAGTTTCGTGGCATATATCGATCCCTATCCACTCTATCATAACCATGAAGGAATTTAAAGACTGTCACCATATCCCACCTCATTCTTCTAGCTTCGAGTGATGGTAAGTCTAATTCCCTCAGCCTCTCATCATAACTGAGATTGCGTATTTCTGGCACCAGTTTCGTGGCATGTCTTTGAACTTTTTCAAGCTTAGCTATGTGCTTTTTCAAGTGCGGATTCCAAAAGGGGGCTGCATATTCGAGTTTTGGCCTCACATAGGTTACATAAATATTTCTGAACATTTCCTTGTCCATGTGCCTGAAGGCTACCCTTACATTTGATAAGAATGCATATGCTGCCCTTACTATGCCATTTATATGTATTTCTGGAGACAAATCTGCCAGTATGTTTACTCCTAGATCTCTCTCATTTTCTGTCTCTTGAAGTTGTACTCCAGCCACCGAGTAGTCAAGCTTGGGCCTTCTTGCACTTGTACCCATTCTCATTACCTTACATTTTGAAGTATTGAATTTCATTAGCCACTTTTCTGACCACTCATGCAGATTATTTAGATCCTCCTGAAGTTCTCTACCATTGTTCTCGTTTTTTACTTTCTTCACAATCTTTGCATCATCTGCAAACATATTCATGAATGAATTTACAGACTCTGGTAGGTCATTTACATATACAAGGAACAAAAGTTACCTAATTGTGTTTACGGGAAATAGCCCAAAGCTCGTATCTTCCCGTCTCCTCATCGGTCCCATTTTATACTTAGTGATACTTATCATACCTGTCCTTAAAACTATGGATTCAGATAGCATTAACTACCTCCTCGCTTAGCCAATTCCAATTATCAACTACTCTTACACTGAAAAAGTATTTCCTCACATCCTGCAAAGAAGTTTTCTTACGAAGCTTCAAACTACGACCTCTAGTTCTAGAGCTAGCCATATCAAAATATCGATCCCTATCCACTCCATCATAACCATGAAGGAATTTAAAGACTGTTACCAATATCCCCCCTCAATCTTCTAGCTTCGAGTGATGGTAAGTCTAATTCCCTCAGCCTCTCATCATAACTGAGATTGCGTATTTCTGGCACCAGTTTCGTGGCATGTCTTTGAACTTTTTCAAGCTTAGCTATGTGCTTTTTCAAGTGCGGATTCCAAAAAGGGGCTGCATATTCGAGTTTTGGCCTCACATAGGTTACATAAATATTTCTGAACATTTCCGTGTCCATGTGTGTGTATGTGTGTGTGTGTGTGTGTGTGTGTGTGTGTGTGTGTGTGTGTGTGTGTGTGTGTGTGTGTGTGTGTGTGTGTGTGTGTGTGTGTGTGTTCTCGGAGAGGATCGGACAACTGGAATAAGTAACGGATTCAAGTGAACTTTCTTAGCCCAATTCAGGGCGTCATCACTAGAGAGGGGGGGGAATAGGATGGGAAAGATTTGGAGGGATATGCACAAAAAAGAAATAAAGAAAGATGAAAAAGAGAGGGGCACATCCTCTTGATAAGGTAGGTGTTCTGCTATGCAATGTAAATGGCGGAGTTGGTTTCTGGAGGCTGCAGCAAGGAAATGTGTATTGCTTGTGTTGCTGCTGTTATTCTATAGTCATTGCTTTTGTCAAATTTTCTTGTGTTTTAGTCACAACCTTGTGGGGATTAGTATAGCGAAGTCATACCAATAACTTATTTGAGAATGAAGAGGTAGCTAAAGGATACGAAAAAAAAAATAATGTTAGCAATTAATGATGATGCAATCTAATGTACAAAAATTTTACAAAACAATTCTGATACTATTAAGAATTATATAAAAATGTAAGACTTATTACATATAAGAAATTTACAACTATATCTATTATATCTTACTTTTTGGTAAAATCTCCAAGAAGCCTACATGAATAAAACTTTTAATACAACTCTTTGGTAACTAAATGGAGAACTGACATTTTAAAACATGAAGTTAGATATATTATTTCTTAATAAATGTTTATAAATTTATGTAAATTTTAAAGTTTTTCTCAGATTGTTTTATTTTTCTTTTAAAGATCAGTCTCGCAAATACATATCTAATTTTAATGAAAGCCTCAGTTTCTAGAATTTAAAATATCTACTTTCTATCATGAAGTATTTGAGAATGAGTTGCCAATAGAAATACGAAGTCTGGAAAGGCATCTGAAAGCAGCAAACATTGCTCTGGGAGAAGCCAAAGATTGAGCAATATTTGACATTCATAACTAAATGAGACCATAGAAGCATTTCCATCCCTTTCAAAAAGAGGAAAGCTTGATATGGAAGAAGCCAAAGATTGGAAAACAATAGATATTCATAGAATCTATCCCACCCTTGTCACTGGACCTAAAATTATATCTGACAATCTCATGTACCGGTATGTGGCTCCATGTTAAACTGCCACCGAACAGCAGAGGTTATGTGAACTAGCAATATTACCAGTTGAAAAATAGCTTGTGAAAGAAAGGCTTTTGCAGCTCCCAAGGCCAGGAAAGGAAAGCTCTGAATTAGCCGAGATGCTCACTGAGCACTAAATGCCTATGTATTATTCCCATTTATTGCATTATATAATTCATATTGACATATCTATTTGTGTACAACTTCTACAGTATTTGGGCTATTACTGACTCCGCACACCTAATTAATTTTAGCATGTCATACAACAGTAAAGTATAATGTTAAAACTATTTTCTTTTTAAGAATTTCTACCTCGATTTCCATCATGTTCTGTTCAAGTTTTCATTTTTACCACATGAAATTATGTAAAAGTATAAATATTTCAAGCTCAGCATATGATCCTGTAATTTCAAGGCTAGAGTTAGGGAATGAAGACACTCTCCAGAATATCTCTATTCACTTTACTCCTGCTTCCAAACCTCACATGTGGCCACTCAGCTGGTTTCAATGGAGTATGCCATCTTGTTGAAAAAATGACATTGTCAGTACATTACACATGGGTTAAGTATGTAAGAACACTGCCAATGTATTTCTTGCGTTTAGGAGGCATCTAAAATTTTTAAGGGAACTGGACCGTAAAAATTAAATAAGATTGCTTACCAGAGTTGCTTTCTTGCCAAAAAAACCATGCTCAAAATAACTGAGAATTAGGTGGCACACAATTAATTATCACTGCCTTGGTTCTCTTTATATGACTGTTACCACCTTGCTAACAAAGGAGGGAAGTATAAAAATGATAAATGAGAGTGACCTGAGAGACTTGTGGGACAACAAATTTACAGGCATTAAGTATAAGATTTCGTTCAGTATATGCAACCAGCAAAAGATTAATCATGAAAAAATAAGTAAAAACAGCAAATATATGAAAAAAAATACAGATTCTCTCCTTCATCCTCTCTGATTGTGGCCAACCTATAAGACTATGAAAAAGCTAATAATTCATGGGATGAATGAATACTCACTTGCACTCTCTCATGCCCTACGTATAACTGTAGAAAAATACTACCCTTGTTTTTTTCTGAATGTTATAAAATTAACACTGGCTTGGGAGCTCAGGTGCTGTATATCCTTTCCTCATTTATATTTTATTTCAGCTACAAGGCTAAGCTAAATAAAGTTAAAACCACCATGATATCTCCTAAGGATATGGCATAATAAAAAACTAATTATTATCATTATCATTACCACATTATTATTATTATTATTATTATTATTATTATTATTATTATTATTATTATTCCTTGCAGAATGAGAAAGAATGCATTGTTTACCCCAAGTGCTGCATAAAGAAACAAGGGAGATCCTGGTGGTGAAGAAAAAAAGAATTCCACCTTGTTCAACCTGTATATTATAGAAAGTGAATAAGAGGGATTTGGAAGCATGGGGTTTGAAGTTCCTTCCCCTTCCTTATTTCTATCTTCTTATCACATCGATAACAGAGGTGATGGTGGAAGAGGTATGTGTAGTCATGCTACCACAGTTCTCTGGTTAAAGCGAAGCCAACCTATATGTATCAGTGGTATGAGGTACCAATTATCTACGGTATAAGGTACTGAGTTTGAGAAATAAATTATCTGAGGTGTGGTTTGATTTCATTCACAATCAACATTACTGAACACGAATGTGAATGAATAGCCGTCAGTGGAAGGCTTTAAATTCACAATTCACTTTTACTTTTGTTTTCTATAATACAGTGACGACCTCAATTACTGTTCTGGGAGAAGATATTAGGTAGGTATAAATTAACCTATTGTTAGAAAAGCAATACTACCATAATTTGTCACAATAGGAAAGATTCAGAATAAGGCATACCACATACACTCGATCCCTAAACTTAATATTCTAATATGAAAACTGATAAGAAAAATTAAAATTGGCAAGGTATAAGGAACGCCTGCTGCTACAGATATTCTTCACTGTTTAAAACACCTTGCCAGATTCTGCAAACACATAATAATGTACAACAAAAATATTATTTATTTTTACTTATGACTGGTGGAGGGCTAGATAGAATTTATTGCTTGTATTCCCTGATTACTATATCCCTAGTGGTAGGGTAAAAATAATCTGACCCTAATATACTTCGCATATGGAAAGGGTCAACTCAAATACACACAGAAGTGGGAGGTTAACAATTTCTCTCTCCTTGAATGTCTTTTTTCTTGCCAGGAAACAACAGACAGAAATAGCAAGAAAGAAAATGATGTGTACTAGCCCTATTATTTCAATTAATTGTTACAATTGTAGTCCACTGCTATATTCAGCTGGATATGGCATGCATCTTGAACATTATTATTATTATTATTATTATTATTATTATTATTATTATTATTATTATTATTATCATTGGGCCACCATGCTGACCCTAGCAGGAGAAAACCAATTTGTATGCTAAGGAAAAATTATTATTACTATTATTATTATTATTATTATTATTATTATTATTATTATTATTATTATTATTATTATTATTGGCCGTAATTACTTTTCGAACATCAATATCTTCAGAAAGTTATATTTTAAAGCAATCCAAAAAAAGTTCAAGTACAAAAACAACAACACACATCAAACTTTAATTTTATAACTAAAGACCTATAAATGAAATGAAAACTGCAGAGCACAGCAAATAACCTAAGATGAAATCCATAAAACAGCCTTATTGATAATATATCAATTTTAAGTACACTGTAAACCTTGCAGTTGAGGTCAAAGCTGACTATAGAATAGGAAGAAGACACTAAGTGAAAATGAAAAATGGGTCTAAAAGAAAGGTAAAACACTTACTCTGTACTGTCCAGCCTGACGGCGAAGTTCAATGACCTCTTTGTACCAGTTATTAGCTGATTCACCACTAGTCGATGGTTCATCTGTTTTGACTTTATGGAATTTGCCATCCACATACTGGTATTGGGAGAATGGACGGAACTTCTTGCGATATTCAGATTTGTAAGCCCTGAGGAGACAGTCACATATATAGATCTGATCATAATCATATGGTAACAAGCAATGACAATTTCATCATTCAGTAATACTGATGCACACATTATAAGATAATTTCCTTCAACTGTGATTCTCTATTGCAGACAGACAAGACAGTCATTTCAATTATTTTTAAGAAAGCAAAAGGAAATAAATACTTTCATCATATTTGTATCGTGTACTTTCATTTTATTTAACTATTAAGCAGAAGAGGTATATATACATTGAATGAACTGAGCAATTCTGCACAAAGTAAAATAGTTTAATAAACAGTAAAAATTCACACCAAGATGAATAAATAAAATATGTAAATAAAGGTCAATGAAAAATATAACAAATGTTTTTTATTAAAACAAATCATAATGATCCTGAAAAGACTTAATATTATCAACATTAAAAGTTATATTCATAATCTATAAATAACTACATAATAATATTCAAGATAAAAATCATAGCACTGATAATTTTCTATACTAATCAAAGCATAGCTAATAGCCATATCAGGACATACCAGCTTGACCTGCAAATATAAACTGTAATTATCAACCAAAGCCACAAAAAAAAATAAAAAAAATAAAAAATCAGGGTCTTATTCCTAAGAATACGAATGGATGTAGTAATCAGCTGTGATTTTATATTACCGGCAAAAATAGCAGTGATAATAATCAATACAGCAGAAAGCATTAGAGCAGCTTTTAATAGCCATGAAAACATAAATAATGGAAAAAATGAGCAAGGGTTTACTAATATGCCAGAGCTTAGTGGAGGTCTTATTCAAGCATAGAGAGCTTTCTGGCTACAGACAATGCTGCATTGCCATTATCCAATTCAATAGAGACATTATATGATGAATAAACCTTCAGACGGACAAGATTAACTTGGTATTTATATAAAAAAAATACAGTGAAATGCATTTAAATATGCTAATTTCAATTTCTAGTACCTAACCTAACCTACATTATATACACTGGAATAAATCGGAGTACTGTATTGCCTTTAAAGAAGATTCCTAGTTTGACTATAATCATTGTTCTTTTATGAAGCATATATATTTCAAAAGTTTTATACAACTTCAGTAAATAAAAAAAAGCATTTTTAATATATAAACAGTGATATAGCAGAGAAAAAAACTTGCAGGAATGCTTTTAGAACACAAATTAAAACTTTAAGAAAGTCACTGGAACCTAAATTGACCTGAAAGTGCTGTACTGTGCGATGTGTAAATAAGCCATAGAAAAACGTCTGACATAATTAGTTAAAAAATAATTATTCATTGTATAAATACAGTATTTCATACTATAAAATACATTATTTATACTGTACAGGGCCAATGTACTCAGCATGTAATTCCTGAATACCTGCCAAGCACATGCTATAATAGAGCCAATGATGAGCCATTATATAAGGTAGTGCATGTACAAACTGGGCACACAAGCCAGAATTTCTGAACCCTATTGAAAACATTTCACTCCCGAAGACTAATATTCTATGCAAAACTATGCATGGTATCGAAATAAGTAAGTCATTCACGAGGCTTATAAAGCAAGCGTTTATTCTTTTCACGGCCCTCAAATTGACACACTCAACCCACTTTTGAATCGTGCAGTGTGGCAACAGACAATATATATCTGCAGATGATCATCATGCACATTCCCCTGCAAAAGCTATCTCACTGAGGTACAGAGAAATCTGACTAAATAATATATACACATTATATATATATATATATATATAATATATATATATATATATATATATATATATATATATATATATATATATATATATATATATATATATATATATATATATATATATATATATATATATATATGATCATTGCAAGTTAATTGCTGACAGCATTATTTGGAATAAAATACGTGGAAGTGCTCACGGTCTCAGGTTTTCATCTTAACTACTGTCTCTAAAATCTGATTATAAAATAAAATAAACCATATCTATGGGAACTTTAATCCAATTGCGTTCTCTCAATATAAGCTAAGCCACATCTATGGGAACTTTAATCAAACTGCGTTCTCTCAGTATATGCTTTTAGACACATCGTGAGTTTCAATTGTCTTCATATTCTCTCTAAAATGCGTCATTTTGTCCAAAGTGGCTACAAGTATTACCAGATACTAGAACATTTTAAAAAGGATTCTCTTTTGAGGAAGGTACTGACGTCAGTTTAATTATAAGATAAAAATCTGGACTCCCGAATAAAACATCTCAAAGAAAAACTAATTTTTGGTCAGCAATTCGAGATCACCATTAGCAAGCTGAAGCTTCTTGTAAAGCAAGAATTGGTCTTAAATAACAAAAACTTGAAAATTTTCCGCCTTAGCTCATTATAGTTTTATAGCTACTGATCAGTTAACTTGAAAATGCCTAAATATATTCCATCAAAAGTATAATTCATTACTGCCCCCATATATTCAAGACTTTACATTTACGGATCCTTATCCAGTGTGGTAGATCCTATATGATTTAGGGACCCTACAAGGGCGGCAACTGTCTCCAAAAACATCCTTGTCATGTGTGGCCATCTATTAGTCATGCGTTGTTGTAAAAGCACAAACACTCGGTCGTGTTCTGACTTCTAAGAGAATACATGGTGTCAAGATTTGGGTAATAATAATAATAGGGTTAGATGACTAATTATAGCTATACATCTAACAAAAAACAAGTAACACTGTACTATGGTAGCCCCTTCTGAAGGTTAGGCCCTTTCTGTACAGTTTTCTAAGCAGATTTAGCTAAGCTACACTGCAATGAAACTTACTTCAGGTATATATTGGCAATAATATGTACACACTAATACATAAGTTTCCATTCTTTAGAGGGCTTTCTACTCATAATCAGTTCTTTTGTACCATATTTATATGAAAGAGCTAGTCAAGTCTGCTAATAGGCGATTTTTTAAGACCTAATAAGGAGGCTACTTAAAAAACAGAGGTTTAATAAAATATAAAAATAAAGTCATAGATGCCAAAAGCCACTGCATTAATATCTGATTTACTAGTGGTCACTAGGGAAAAATTACCTTAACGGCTTTGTTGGATCAAACTGGATAGCGGATACAGTTGTGGACCTCTTAAGAATGCTACAGGACAAAAATTAAAGTGATTGAAAGTTTTAAAAAGCCAATGTGTATGCACCGTAAGAAATGTTTCTACAGGAAAAGAATAATTTTAAAGCTAGATTTTAGTTAGTGTGTGTTATAGGCTCAGATTATTGAAGTTTAGAGTGACATAAAATAACATATTCAATAGTAACACAAATGATGAGAAACATAAAGAGAAAGCTATTACAGCTGGTACAGTATCAAATAGTGGTGAGGAATGTGATACAAACCTTTAAGAAGTTTACACTAGCCATCCCTCTTACATACCTTACAATATTTTACCATCATTTTTATGTAAGGATTTAAAGTGTATTGAGCAAGATTGCTAACCACAGATATAACATGATAATCATTTCAGAGTTTATTATTATTTTTACTTCAATCACACCCTGATTTACTCCTACACGAACTTTATGTTAGATGAAAATATGTAGCCTGAATGTAGGTTATGGCACATAATGTGGCAATTTTCTCAGTGGTAAGAAATATGGTGGAAAAGCACAACAAATAAACACCAGCAAACTTTACCGAACATAAAATGTATTGTGGAACCATCTAGGAAATGACATCATTATCCCTAACTCTTAGCATGTCTTGTTCAGCATCTTAATTCAAGGGTATTTGGTAAGTTATTTTTTTTTTAGGTTTATTCTTGTGGGTTTTGCTCATTTCGTGTTACTCTTACTTATAAGAGCAGGGTTTATTTGAAATAGAAGCCAATACCAATCTATCCCTCGTAAACAACATGAAATATGACACTCATCGTTATTTTCCAATCCTTTGATTACAGTAAAAAATACTTGACTTACGAATCATCTATGTCACTTGTTGCCTCTTCTATTCAGTGTTTTAGGCGAGGACATTACAAATTGAAAAGAAACTTCTGGGTTGGTAGCAAAGGTGCATTGTGTTCTACTTTCAAACAATCAAGCTCATGACTTGCTAAAAAATAACATTTCCTGGCCAAAGTTCCATAAGGAAGAGAATGATTAAAGACCACATTACAATCCAAAACTTGAATTCACATCTACGACAACTACAGTACTTCCTCTCATATATGTGGCCAAGATTAAAATTCACCAAATGTACAGAAAGTAAACAAGATTGGCAAAATCTAAAATAAAAAACAGGTCGTTCTCCTAATCTGATCAATATTTCTACCCAAAAGAATCGTCCAGGAAGAAGCCATCCTCCTCCTCTCCTGCTCCTTTCAGAAAGGGCGGACACCCAAGAGAAGAACTCTAAAAGGTACCTCTTTCAACACCAGTTTCGAAGCTGAGTTAATCACATCTGTTCTAAATAAAAAAAATAAAAAGCCTCTCGCTCATTGCAGCAGTGAACTCTGGTTTGGGGTAAATACAGAACTGAGCTTCTTACTTATTTACACTTTAAAAGAGGCTGGAATAATCTCCTTTCTGCATCTAATACTGAGTAAGCCTTTTGGGGATAATTTGTTGTGGTATATATATATATATATATATATATATATATATATATATATATATATATATATATATATATATATATATATATATATATATATATATATATATATATATATATATATATATATATATATATATATATATATATATATATATATATATATATATATATATATATATATATATATATTTTTTTTTTTTTTTCCTTTGTTTGTTTAGCAAGTTTCCTAAAGGTTTTGTCTAGATGATGTCTTCTACAATTGATACCTGATTATCTAATGCTAAATTTTTTCTAACTCTCTCTAGAGTGCTAATGGTTACAGTATGAGTAAAATAAGTGGTCTTTTCATGGGGCTCCTTTTGTAGTCTCATATTCCAAGTCACCTTTCTGAATAGTAGCTGAGGATAAACATTCCGTTTCTCTTTTCTGCCACCATATCAATATTATGAAAGTCTTTGCCTGCAACTCAGATGAGACTTCATGATATGAGGCGGCCGTATACCACTTCAGAAAGCCTATTTAACCAAAATAGCCTCATTTTCAATATGGAATCCTACAGATGGTTGTACGGAGCTATGGGCTCCAATAATACCTGCTTCCTTTACTAGTTCTTGTGACTGTTATATAATCCGTTTTGTTAAGAACTTTGTAAAACTATTATTCACCACTATCAAAGAGACAGGTCTTTAATTCAAATCGGTTCTTCAATTTTCATGTCATTGTGGTCTTATATTCATGCTTGTTATGGTGTAAAAAGAAATCAAAGAGCACCCACACGACTTACAAATTGATAATTTTAGCAGTTTTCCATCAATAATGGTCATTTCCAAGTCCTTCTCTTATATTTTCTAAACTCCGACATCAAGAGAATAATGATACCACTGCCAAACATGTCAAAATATACAATCTTATGTCTGCAATTTCAAGATTTCATTTCTCCTAATTTAATTTTTTTTAACTAATGAAGTTAGTACTTCCTATAACATATATGCCCTATCCTACACTCTGGGAGAGATATTTTCATCACACACACAGATGCTTTGCTGCAAAGCAAAGGGAAGCTAATCTGAAAAAGCAATTTTGCTCATAATTCTCTATGAGAAAATATTACATATAGTGTGAAGTACGTGTCCATTATTATTATTATTATTATTATTTATTATTATTATTATTATTATTATGATTATTATCATTATCATTACTATCATTATTATTTAAAGAAAATTTTAAGCAATACTAAAAATATATACAACTGAAATGCAATGCAATTTTCATTTACTGTATTGAAATTTTTTACAGAATTCATAAGACAATAAGTGAATTTTACAAGTTACAAACAGTGATTCAACATTTTTGTTTGAACTACGTAAAACTTAGTTTTATAGAGTTTAATACAGCATAATGAAAACTGGTAATGTTCAGATTTATCTCAATAAATGAGAATGCTATTAATATATTCATGAATGTTTATGTATTAATTTTGTAGTTAATGCGCGCAAATAATTATTAACTGCTTTTCACGGAGAACTGAATAGTCGCATTGCTAACTACGTAACAAGGACCCATATCAATCTGGACAACCAAAATCACTATCTCAATCTTTTACAAAATTTACTTCAGTACTAACAAACAGTAAATGCAATTACAATATCAGTATGTTTGGAGTGAAAGAAAATAAAGTCTATTATATCAACTTATGTGCATAGATAGTAAAAAAGTATTAGTTAAATTATGCAGAGTTTATAATGAGTGTGTGAGAAACAATTCATGTGCATGTGAAATAAATATGGTGTTGCTTTTTAAGAAACTAACAGCTAAAAATGCTATAAGGTGATAATTGAGAAAACTTCGACACCTAAAAAATGTTTACCTGTAATCAAGTGTTGTACTTTACAATAAGCATCAGAGTAATCAAAATTACAGAAAAATGCAAACAAAATTATAGTATTCTACAAGATAGGATGATATGCTATAGTTTTTAAGGAGTAACCGAGAAGAATCTATATTCTACACATAGAAGTAAGAAAAGTAAAATACAGGTGATTCGACTCAGTTTTCACTAAATGGATATAATTTCATTAATGTAATGATAAGTCAAATGACATCATTTGTTACCTAATGTGATATAAACACAACAAGAAAATCAACAATAATGTTGATATTTCCTCCAAATGAAGACTTAAATTAACTTTTGTCTCACAAATTGTAATACAGTGAAAGTTCCCAGGAGCAAAATAATATACTGTACTGTATTACATTTTATTCCAGCAATGAATGAAGGCAAATTCTGAAGAAATTCTGAATGCATATGCCTTAGTATATATATATATATATATATATATATATATATATATATATATATATATATATATATATATATATATATATATATATATATATATATATATATATATATGTGTGTGATCCCCGCTGTATCGCGTTTCTTGCTTCGTGTTTTCACTGTATTGTGGTTTTTTGGGGGGGCAAATTATTATTTTATTTTTCGGGTATACGCAAAAATATTAAAATATTGAAAAAATAAAAATTTTCAGTATTTTAATTTTTTTATTGAAAAAAAAAATTTCATTATTTAATTGATAAAAAAAATGTATTTCCCAGCCTGCGAATAATAAAACAGTAAAAAATAGTAAAAAACATAAATTTAGATATACATACGTACAGTATAACTCACAGTATTGCATCATGCGAAAGTGTCCGATAGCGCACAATGTACAGTAATATATATATATATATATATATATATATATATAATATATATATATATATATATATATATATATATATATATATATATATATATATATATATATATATATATATATATATATATATATATATATATATAATATATATATATATATTTTTTTTTTTTTTGAAATTTGTAACTTTTTTTAAGCGCATAAGTTTGTTCTTGCTTTTTTTTTAATTTTTTTTGTTTCCTTTGTTTTTTATGTATGCATAATCATATGTACATGCTTGTGTATATGTGATTACCTAACTGTGTTTACGGGAAAGAGCCCAAAGCTCGTATCTTCCCGTCTCCTCATCGGTTCCATTTTATACTTAGTCATACTTATCATACCTGTCCTTAAAACTATGGATTGAGATAGCATTAACTACCTCCTCGCTTAGCCAATTCCAATTATCAACTACTCTTACACTGAAAAAGTATGTCCTTACATCCTGCAAAGAAGTTTTCTTACGAAGCTTCAAACTATGACCTCTAGTTCTAGAGCCAGCCATATCAAAATATCGATCCCTATCCACTCTATCATAACCACGAAGGAATTTAAAGACTGTCACCATATCCCCCCTCACTCTTCTAGCTTCGAGTGATGGTAAGTCTAATTCCCTCAGCCTCTCATCATAACTGAGATTGCGTATTTCTGGCACCAGTTTCGTGGCATGTCTTTGAACTTTTTCAAGCTTAGCTATGTGCTTTTTCAAGTGCGGATTCCAAAAGGGGGCTGCATATTCGAGTTTTGGCCTCACATAGGTTACATAAATATTTCTGAACATTTCCTTGTCCATGTGCCTGAAGGCTACCCTTACATTTGATAAGAATGCATATGCTGCCCTTACTATGCCATTTATATGTATTTCTGGAGACAAATCTGCCAGTATGTTTACTCCTAGATCTCTCTCATTTTCTGTCTCTTGAAGTTGTACTCCAGCCACCGAGTAGTCAAGCTTGGGCCTTCTTGCACTTGTACCCATTCTCATTACCTTACATTTTGAAGTACTGAATTTCATTAGCCACTTTTCTGACCACTCATGCAGATTATTTAGATCCTCCTGAAGTTCTCTACCATTGTTCTCGTTTTTTACTTTCTTCACAATCTTTGCATCATCTGCAAACATATTCATGAATGAATTTACAGACTCTGGTAGGTCATTTACATATACAAGGAACAAAAGTGGCCCTAAAACTGAACCCTGTGGAACTCCATTACTAACTCTTCTCCATTCAGACACTGAGTGTCTTACTCTAACCCTCTGTTCCCTTCCTTCTAAGTAAGTTTTTATCCATTCCAAAACATTTCCACCTATTCGAGCCATTGATTGCAGCTTCCTAATAAGTCTCCCATGAGGAACAGTGTCAAACGCTTTCTGGAAGTCTAGGAATATGCAATCTGCCCAGCCCTCTCTTTCCTGTAAGATTCGGCTTACCTCATCATAAAATTCTAATAAGTTTGTTACTGTTGATCTACCTTCTCTGAAGCCATGTTGCCTCACTGACAAAAAGTTGAAGGATTCCAAGTGAAGAGAGATATGTTTCCTTAATAGTTTCTCCATAACTTTGCAAACTATGCTGGTCAAGGAAACTGGTCTATAGTTCAGAGCCGTATCCCTCCTTCCCTTTTTGAAGATAGGTATCACATTTGCTTGTTTCCAGCATCTTGGAATCTCCCCTGACTCCAGTGACTTTTTAAATATGATACTTAGTGCCACTGATATTGAGTTTGCGCATTTTTTAAGCACATGAGGGGATATGTCATCAGGACCTGTAGCTTTATGAACATCTAAGTCCATAAGCGCTTTGCATACCTCTGTGGCTGTAAGGGTGATGTTCTCTAATACCGGCCCTTGAGCTTCTATCACTGCAATCTGAGGGGGTGGGGTATTTTCTACTGTAAATACTGACTGAAACTCCTTGTTCAATTCATTGCAGATCTCTTCATCCGTCTCAGTGATGCTTCCATCCGCTCTCTTTAGCCTTAAAACCTGTTCTTTTACCTTCAGTTTTCCTCTGATAAAGCTGTGGAAAAGCTTGGGATTTTCCTTAGCCTTCCTGGTGATGTCCCTCTCATAGTCTCTCTCTGCCTCTCTCCTTTTACTTAGGTAGTCATTTCTTGCTCTTTTGTAGGTTTGCCAGGCATTTCTGTTTTTTCTCCTCCTATACCTTTTCCAGCATTTGTCTCTCCACTCCTTAGCTCTTTTACACCCATTATCGAACCATTTCTCTCTGGCATGAATTACACCTACTTTGGTGACAGGTATGCAGCAATCTACTATCTTCCCATATTTCTCACAAAAGATGTCATACATTTCTTGTACAGATTTGTTGTGTGTGTGTGAGTGTGTATTTATATATATATTATATATATATATATATATATATATATATATATATATATATATATATATATATATATATATATATATATATATATATATATATATATATATATATATATATATATATATATATATATATATATATATATATATATATATATATATATATGATGTGATAGTGAGAGACGTACTGGAGGAGGCCCCATGGACTATGTTATTTGCAGACGACATAGTCTTGGTGGTGGAGACCAGAGAGGAAGTGCAGGAGAAGTTGAACAAGTGGAAGGACGAGTTGGAAAGTAGAGGGCTAAAGATACGCCGGGACAAAACAGAATACATGCAGATGGGGGAACAAGATGATTAAAGTCAATTGTACTTGGCACAGGAGAGGTTGAAAAAGGTGGAGGCTTTCAGGTACCTGGGGTCAAATCTGTTGCAGGATGGTGAACTGGATAGAGAAATAAATGGGAGGATACAAGCAGGATGGAAAAATTGGAGGAAATGCTCTGGACTGATATGTGATAGAAAGGTTAGTGCAAGAGTGAAAGGCATGATATATCGTGCAGTGGTAAGGCCAGCGATGATATATGGCTCAGAGACGTGGCCTGTTAAGAAAACACAAGAAAGAAAGATGGAAGTGGCAGAGATGAGAATGGTGAGATGGATGTTGGGAGTGACGAGGAAGGATAGGATCAGGAACGAGAGAATTAAAGGGACAGCCAAGGTGACACAAGTGGGAAAGAAGATGCAAGAAAGAAGGCTTCAGTGGTATGGACAATGTATGAGGAGAGATGAAGATTGGATTGGTAGAAGGATGATTGGGCTAGAGGTGGAGGGAGTGAGAGGAAGAGGGAGATCACGAAGACGATGGGATGACTGTATACGGGACGACTTGAGAGAGAAGGACCTCAGTGGAGAGGAAGCATTGGACAGGAGAGAGTGGAAAAGGCTGATAAGAAACCGCGACCCCATATAGATATGGGAAAAGCGAGAGAAGAAGAAGATATATATATATATATATATATATATATATATATATATATATATATATATATATATATATATATATATATATATATTTAAATATCTATTTAATACGCTTGTATTCTTACATTATAGGAAAAATGTATGTAAAATAAACACAAACACACTCGATGAAGTTAAAGCTTAAATTCAATCTACTGACTGATAAAAATGTTGCTAGAGTTAACTGCTAAGTTTGAGGGGAAAAATATTGGTTTTACTATAAGTACTGCAATAAACATTTACTAGGGGAGTGAACATAAAAATGTAGGACCATTGGAAATCGTGTATATTAAAGCAGTTCTAGAGGAGTAAGAATTCATACCCAATATATTCTGTTTACCAGAGAGTACAGGAATGAGCCTCATATTCATAACTCCGTGTTTTAGTAATTTATATCTAATTCACTGACACTTATCATACATTTACTAAAACTATGACTGAATTTAGCATTCACAATTTCCTCATTTGGTGAATTATCGACTTTCATTACAATTAAATGTACTTTCTTGCATCCATCAAAATGCTCTCTGACGTAGCTTCAAACTGCTCTAGAGCCATCCACATCAAAGAATCGCACCCTATTAACTCTGCCAAAATCATGAAGGGCTTTTAAGAATGATACCATATTTCCCCTCTTTCTCGTGGTTTCAGGTGGTGGTAAATTAACTTACTCAGAATTGACTTCACACCAAGAGTAGATTGGCCCATGGCACAGCCACCCGATGCGATACTACAGCTGAGGGTCTTTGTGACTTACATAAGACTGGTCAGGACAGCTCGATATTAAGTCTTCCTTAAGATACGGTTCTTTCTCTATGCCTACATCTACACCAAATATTCATTCATATTCGTAACACATCTCTTATTATCCCTTAACATCTGACAAGGCACAGAACACTCTATCTCTGTTTCTCTTTGTCTCATGTTTTCTTCGTACCTAGGCCCGATGAGGGCAATATTCTTTGCTTGTCCTTTTGTTACATATAAAAAAAAAGTTCGTATATATGTCACCAGTTTTGTAGCATCTTGATCATTCTTAAGCTTTTTAATGTGTATTTCTTTAATTGTACATTTACGAGGGTGCTCCATATTAAAACTTGAGCCTTACATAAGTCATGTACACACTTCTTACATTTCTATATCCCTATGTCCGAAAGCCACCTTCATAGTGCTAATAATGCATGCGCTCCCTTTAATATCTTTTGGAGACAAATCGGCCTCACATTAACCCCTAAATCTCATTCACTCTCAGATGCATTAGGTTTCTCCCCTGATAATGAATACCCCTACGTGAGTCTTCTTGCCAATTTACAATATAGTTCATTTTGAAGTACTGACCCTCATGAACCACTTTCTAACCACTCCTATAGCCTATTAAGGTGTTCTTGAAGTTTTTTTTACCATTCTTTTCCTCTTTTACTCTCCACAAACATCAAAAAAATATAAACCACAAATTTTCATATATAAAGAACAGAAGCGGCACTTCAACGGATAACTTTGGAACCTCATAGTAAATAATCTACATATTGGCACTTCTTGAATTATCTTGAGCCTTTGCTCTCTTTCATCTATACAAGTATTAATCCACTCCAAGAAGTTTACAACAATTCTTTTCATTACTTCAGCTTCCTTACTGGTACTTCAATTGGAACTGTATCAAACACTTTTTGAAATCTAGAAATAAGCAGTCTGCCCAGCTTTCTGGTTCCAGTACGATGAGGCTCATTTTATCATAAAGCTTCAGCAAGTTTGTTACTGTAGACCTTTCTCCTCTGAAGCCATGTTGTCTCACTGACAAAATATTAAAAAGACTCCAAGTGAATAGAAATGAGACTTCTCAGTATGCCTCCATAGCTTTGTAAACTATTCTAGTCAATGAAACTGGCCATAAAACTTGAGTGCTGTGTCTTCCTTTCATTTTTTATAAGTACAACATCTGCTTGTTTCATAGAGCAAAATATTCCCCTTATTGTTTTCTTTTATATGATGTCGGCTACCCCCCAATCAAAGGGGGAAACAGCCAAGGTAGATAATAAAAAAAATCCGCTTGTTTCAAGCACATTGATATCTCCAGAGATTCAGTGACTTTCAAAAATGACATGAACCACAAAAGATAAAGGTGAAGCATATTTTATAGGTTCATACAGAGATATATCAGGTCTGACAGCTATACCACCATCTAATGACTAATGCTTTATGTACTTCCGCAGCTGAAAAGAAAACGCTCTGACAGATAAGCTCCTATTCTCTCACCTCAAAAAGAATGGGGTAGGAATACTCTCTACCGTAAATTCTGACTGAAACTTTGACAGAGTTTGGAATACTGTGGAGTTTTTCTTAGCTCTCTTCACAATGTCCCTTTCAAATGCCTCCGCTGCTTCTCCTATAAAAAGGTACTAATAATGTACACTTTTATACTCATGACAGACATTTGTGTTTCCCTCCACCAATACCAATTCCAGCATCTCTTCATCTGCTTAGCATTTCTACATTCATTAATGTATCACTTGTTTTTTTACCTAATAATTCATATTCTGGAAGCTGGTATACAGCGGCTAACTATCTTCTCGTTTTTCTCACAAAAATGTCATTCATTTCTTGGACATAACTGAGGTGAAAATGGTTCCCTTACGCCACATCCATTATCCTATTGTAATGACGCTTTGGATATTTCTCATTTTTTGCAGTCACCATACTCTCAGTCAAAACACCCTTAATGCTTACTCTACAACACACACCGGTCACTTTTTCAAAAATGTGGCTCACAGCATATCATACTTGCATCCAAATTAGTTGTCTATGAATACTTGATCACGTGCTGATGGCTATCCCCTCCTAAAGCCCTTGATAATTCCAGCATATGATGGTATAAGAAAATGTATTACAATCAAATAATCTTGCCAAAAACATTCTTCATTAGGTGATCAACATGTAGCTCAGTCTATTCTTCCATGATTAAACTCTCCCATAATCTATATCCTGCATTTACTTACCTAATTCATCTCAAAATCTTTGTAAATTTTTTATAGAATATTGCCACTACGATGCTTTCTGCATCAGTCCTTACAAGACCCACAGCAAAGTTCTTGCAATCATTTCCTATAGCAAAATTAATTTCTTCAAGATGAAGTGCTAACAAGCAAAACTATCCCTCCATTATTCCTCATAGATCTCTCTTTTCTCAGTACTCTGTAACCTCTAAAAAGAGACTGAAGCATTGGACTTATCTAAATATAATGCTGTCTCTGTAATGCTATTCCATCAAGCTCACTGTCTTATCAGCTACCCCACCAGCATTTGCTATAATAACCCTTATGACGCCTTTCTGTGCTATGACCCAACTGTAAAAATATTTTCTCTCTCTCAAGTCTTGTTTAATTCAGCCTTTTATTTTTAACCAGTTTTTCATGCTATCTTGCTTCTCCTTTGCATTATGAAGTCTAATAAAGATTGTCCCAAAATTTTGACATTCTTTCCAAGTTTTGCCTTCTTCAGTATTTTCAAGAATGTGTCCTCTTTAACAGAGGTTACTTTTATTAATCTTGAGTTTCCTTCCTCTATGTATTGCAAATTCAGAGAATATATTAGTAATGTAATATGGATCACTCAATACTCCTAGATTCATTATATCTGCAACCCCACCATATCATCCAGTCTTTGCAATGAAGACGTTTTGAATTTTGTCTATGTCGAACATCATCGCAGACTGCTCTGTATCAAGTGCCTGTTTGATCAGAGTTCACTCTTTCAATCACAACATCTTCCATTTTTCCCGTAACTGTCTCCCTGAAATCAAATTCACCCACATTTTCCAGTACAACCTCTTTTACTGCAATATTTTTTTTTACACCACATGAGAAAATTTCTGCAATTCTCACTTGATTATCATTCAGATCCTAAAAGTATTTTATGAATATATTTTAATAGTGCATACCAGTATTTTATCCCATTTTTTCTATGAATGCTCCTGCTAGGAAATCCTTTTCTCCAATTCTGTATTTTCCCTTTAACGCTTTTTATTTTCTCAATTCGCTGTCTTTCTTCCTTTTACAACTTATTCTGCATTTAAAATTATTTATATTCTCTCTGTGTATACTACCTGTGCATAAGGGAAGGTGACCTTAAGAGATTGGAACAAGGACGAGATTGCAATCATTTCCCTACTAAATTTGCTTTTTTACAATAAATTAATTGATACAAAAGAAAAAGTAAGAAAAAATGACAAAGCACTGCTGCCATATTGCTCTTATCACATTTGCGGCCACCCCACCACTGTTTGAGGGAACATGATGCCATATATAAAACCTTAAGCACAAAGAAGTGTCTTAGACATCCTTGCAAGAAAAACATGCCACACTCTGATACCTGACAGGTCTTAAAAATGTTTCCAGCACAGTATATGCCAATGTGGATAATCCCTTTAAAAAAAATAAATAATAAAATTGAGAGAGAGAGAGAGAGAGAGAGAGAGAGAGAGAGAGAGAGAGAGAGAGAGAGAGAGAGAGAGAGAGAGAGAGAGAGAGAGAGAGAGAGAGAGAGAAGAGAGAGAGAGAGAGAGAGAAGAGAGAGAGAGAGAGAGAGAGAGAGAGAGAGAGAGAGAGAGAGAGAGAGAGAGAGAGTTCTCTACAGTGACCAAATGATACAATAGCAAAAGATAATGTACTCCGAAATTTGAAAAATGGTACCGATTGCAGAATAAAATAAGAATACGAGATCCAGCTGAAAACAAAATATCTAAAACTATAATAGTAGGGACACATGGTATATGAGAACAGAATTGAAAAATCAGCTTATGAGAAAAAGACTACTGAGGTAAATCCTGGATTCGGGTATTAAGACTTGCAGTTGAGACTGATTTCTGTTTCTTTTGGATTATACTCAATACAGAACATGGATTCACATGCAAAATACTGGTTGCAAATATTTCAATTTGAGACGTACTGAAACTCCTTATAACAATATATAAACCATCAGTACTCTACTCTGAGGATATATCACTCATTTGGATGCGTTAAATGAAGGGTATAGGTCAAATAAAAGGGTAAAAGGTTCTTGTATAGTTTTGCATACACTCTAACTTAGAACATTTTCCTGAAGTATCTTCATATAGCGATTACCTTGCAGTATAATTAAACGTATTGTGAATGAATGTAAAGAAGACAAAATTTTGTTGTTAAGAATACAAGTGAATTTCTAATAAGCAGAAACTTACCGTTTAGAGACTTTTTCTTCTCCACTACTAGGGCCCATCATGTTTTCGCTTCCAATAATGCGATCAGCTTCCAGCCCTGGAATAAAAGAGCAAAAACTAATGGCCTGCAGAGTAAGTCAACGATTCCATTTTCTTTCCTATACAATGGGCCCTATCAGTTTTGGAAGAAAGAAATACTTGTAAAAATTTTAGGTAATGATAATACTTTCTCTGGATTGGGGGAATTTTGAGGTAGAACTTAAAACAATAGAGGTAACATACATTTCCAAATCAAAAGGGTCAAAATAAACTTACACAACATTAAATATTTATGGTTCTGGAATATTTTAATCATATATTAAACACTGAAGAATAAATTGCTTTTAGTTTGTTAACAATTTGTAAAAGAAAAACTGAAACTTCATTAACATACTATGAATCACTGCAAACTCAAATACTCATGCACAGACTTATTCATAATATCCTTTTGCATGCTTCTGGACATTAAATAATATCACTGCACAAGTAAATAGGAAGCCTTTCATGGCTCTTATATTACATTACATTTCTATACCTACTTTTAATATTAAAAGTGACAATTTAGATCATTCTCTTATCTATTAGACAAAATAAATAACATAAGTGAAGAATAAAATAAGGTTATTTAACATGCTACACAGTCGCTCTGCTGCTATAAATCTGTATGGGAGGGTTGAAAAAATACAAGACAGATTGTGAGGAAGTTTTGTTGCAAGGTAAACCATGATTAATGTGCAATGAAAGCTTATAAATCTAAAAAATAAAACTAATGACAATGTGCACTATTTTTTTTAACAAGAAAGTATAAAAACTACAATAAAACAAATATATTTGTTTGTACAAAAGGGTAAAACCCTTTGCAACAAAATTTCTCCATAAAGTCTAATAATATGAGGTGAGAGTGTGAATGGGTGGGGGTAGTCTAATATCACTGACAAGAATGGTACAAGATTGATAACAACCTGTCCATATAGTTGTTGCACAGCATATGGTCAACCCATCTGAAGAAATTTGTGTTCATATAATTCCATAAATTAGTGCCATGGTGCAGCATTTAATGGAATCTTTGCAGAAATGACTGCGATTTGTTTAGGTGAATAAAAAACACTGTCCAACATCTGTACTGACTTGGTCTCTTAAAATGGTCTCTATCATATCTCCTAAAAAAGTGTACACATGCACTACATTAATGTACAAATGATAAAATTTTATATGATGTGCAATGCAGACCGCCACCATAGCAATGCCACCTCTTGTTGTTGTGATAATTGTGTGCTGTACTGAGGTCTTACTTGGTCCAAGGAAGGGCAGGGAGCCGAGACACATCTGTTTCATTTACTATACCTCTCAACCTTATTCTATCCGCTAAAAAAAACTTTTGAGCTTTGGTAATTAATGGGAATATAGATCTCTCAAAATTCAAGATATACTGTACACCAATAAAGTACTTCATGGTTACTACATCCCTTTACAAATCTTTTCATAAATTTGTCTACTGCTACATTTTACTAAGAATTTCACTGTAGTGAATGCCTCACTAAAACTAAAAATGAGTTTATTATCCCTACATGAATAAAATGTTAAACAGACACGCCTTGATGAATGAATATGTGACTGTAAACTATATACCAATACATGGCTAATGGTATGAAAAGTACATTGTGACTACCCCGTATAGAACATGCTAAATATATAGGAAAAATAAAATATCAAATCATATAATGATTATTACTTCTACAGTCATCTGGTATTCCAATGAGATGTCAAGCCGTTTGTTAAACAAGGTGTCATAATACGTAAAAATGGTATCTAATACCATTAGAATCTTTCAAAACATATGCCTAGCTTATTATCTATAAATCTGTAGCTAACAAATTATCAACACAGCCAAGAAATCAGTTCAGAAGTTTATAAAATATATCCCACTTTTTAGCAGCTTATGCATGCTAACATTTTATTTTTTAGCGATGTCTAAGAAGCATCACACTAACTGAGTAAAGCTAGGTTTATAAAGCCGCCAGTTGTGATATTACATCTGAATGTCTTTTAGACTTATACGACTGTCCAGGACAGTTCCATATTAAGTCTTCCTTCAGTTCTTTTTCTATGCCTAAATCATCACCGAATCTTCTTGGATATTCGTTACACATCTCTTATCATCCCTTCACATTTGACAAGTCAGCAAACTTTCCATCTCTGTTTCTCATTGTTTTCTTCGTGCCCAAAGAAAGTTGGGGGAAATTTTATTTTATTTATATTTAATATTATATATATATATATATATATATATATATATATATATATATATATATATATATATATATTATATATATATATAATATATATATATATATATATAAGCACAAACTGTTAGCATACAGCACTATATGGTAAGAAAGCCCATCAGTGAAACAACACAGAAAAAAATAACGCTATATATCGGGTCCTAACTGGATCCCTTCTCAAGCAAGAGGTTCAGTTAGGACCTGAAATATAATGTTATTTTTTCTGTGTTGTTTCTCTGATGAGTTTTCTTACCATATATATATATATATATATATATATATATATATATATATATATATAAATATATATAGATATATATATATATAGAGAGAGAGAGAGAGAGGAGAGAGAGAGAGAGAGAGAGAGAGAGAGAGAGAGAGAGAGAGAGAGAGAGAGAGAGAGAATAAACATTAGCAGGACAATAATTTCAACTTAATAAATACTGTATGTCATACACATATCTATTACAGCCTTCAAGGGCTGTACATATATGTATCATACTACAGTATATGGTTTAATATGCACTATATGATCACATAGCTGTAAATACAGTTAGTTTGCTAATTTCGTTAGAACGTTTACCATACACACGTTTATGTCTTTTGCGTTCCTCTAGAATCATTCTTTAGTAGCAGATTCATATGCGATCAGGCGTTAGGTAAAAAGACCTATTGTGGCACATAACTGTATACTCTCAATACAAAGTACTGTAGCCCTAGTGACATATTTTTATTATTTAACCTTCATCATTCATTACATACGTACTTTCATTTATTTTAGCTTGCAGCAAATGAGACTTGTACGTTAATAAATAAAATTTCTAGCACGTTAGTATAAAAGACAAACATGATATGGAAAGTATCATAATACAGAACAGGTAGTCCCCGAATTATGTAGTCTCCGATTTCAGATGTTTTGTCGTTATGACAGAAGCCCATAAATTATTAATAAATTAAGTTTTCGACCTCCCTGGTTTGCGTGGTAAATGCAAACTTCGCACGCTGAACAGTATGTGAGCATAGCGGACGAATACACAGCTAGCAGCACCGATGTATTTGTATATATATAAAGTTAATGGCTTATTTTTATATCTGTTTATGCATTTTGTTATTTGAAGGATCATCTTGAAGTAATGTACAAAACTTCCAAACACAGCCATAAAGTCGATTTTATGTGGAAGTATTTGTTGAGCATGGTGGACGAATACGTTGTCAAAAGGAATTGTAATATACGTATATATCAAGTTAATGGCTTAATTTATTTATCTGTTTATGTATTTGCTTATTTGAAGGAATCAGATTTAATTTATTTACAAAATTACCAAATACATAGCCATAAATACGATCTTCATGGAAAATACTCTTTTGACCACTGCAAAAGCATACATCCATACGCAGCATTAAACCAAGAAGAAGAAGAAGAACCATCGCTCAGCTTAGTCTCGAACACCATATTGTTATTGTCCCCATCTGCAGTCTTGTTGGTTTTGCTCGTGTTTGCTCGTTATTTACCTTACTATGTCTCCAAAGCGTAGCGGTGATATATCTTTTGGCAGTGGTACGAAGAAAAGGAAAGTCATCACCATGAAAATTAAAGCTGAAATAGTAAAACACTCGGAAAAGGGAGCAAATGCTACGAACATTGACTGTTCACTTAGGTTAACCCGTCTGACCGTGGTGACAATCATTAAGGATAAAGATCGTATCGTTACACATGTGAGAGGTTCTACTCCTATGATGGCCACTGAAATTACTCAGCAGCGTAGCGGCCTTATGATAGAGATGGAGAGATTAATGGTGTTTATGCTTGATGACCAGCAATGGCAGCATATCCCAGTGAACCTCCTGTTGATACAGGAAAAGGATGACAGATTTTTCTTTGCCGTGAAAAGGGGGAAGAGAGTGAGAATGAACAGGTTTTGGCCAGTAGGTCTTGGTTTAATTGTTTTAAGAGTCGTGCTAATTTGCATAACCTAAGAGTGAAAGGTGAAGCTGCTAGTGGTGATGAGAAAGCAGCAAATGAGCTTCCCAGTGTGTTAGCAGAAATGATTAAGGCGGGGGGTTACCGTGTCGAACAAGTACTAAACGAGGATCACTCTGGCTTGTTTTGGAACTGTATGCCTTGTTGTATGTACATCGCCAAGGAGGAGAATGCAGCACCAAGCCATAAAGTCATTAAGGAGAGATTAACTTTGCTTTGGGGGGATAATGACCCTGGAGACTTCAAGCTGAAGTCCTTATTGGTTTGCTTGGCAGAAAATCCAAGGGCATTTGGAAGGGGTTATCCAAGAAGGCGTGGATAGCCCTTCAGATATTTGAGGGCAGGTTCAGCAGCCATTTTTTGCCAGAAGTGAAGAGGTACTGTGCTTCCAAGGATCTGCCCTTTAAGGTTTTGCTCGTGCTGGACAATGCCCCTCGTCACCTTTCCCATTTGGATGACTTTCATGCTAATGTAAAGGTGGCTTAAAATTCCACCTAATACCACTTCCCTGTTACATCCAATGGTTCAGGGTGTCATTGCCTCTTTCAAGGACTACTACCTCCGAAGGACAATCGTTATGGCTCTCAGAGCAACTGAAAAGACAAGAACTTTACTCCCAAGGTATTTTGGAAGTCGTACAATACTCTCCAGGTTGTGAAGAAAATTGCTGATATTTGGGAGGAAGTCAAGCAGGCGAACTTGAATGGGGTATGGAAGAAACTGTGCCTCCAGTTTGTGAATGACTTCCATGGCTTTGAGGAGACAGTTGAGGCTATCACCAAGAACGTAGTTGCCCTGAGTAAGGAGCTCAAGTTGGAAGTGGAGCCTGAGGATGTATCAGAGCTCCTGGAATCTCATGGAAAGGAGTTCTCTGCTGAGGACCTCATTCAACTGGAGAAGCAGATGGTTGAAGAGGAGGTAGAAATACCAAGCTCAAAGCCCAAGAGATTCACAGCGAGGGAATTGGAAGACTCTTTTGCCCTGATAGAGGAAGGGTTGGCATGGTTCGAGTCTCAGGACCCCAACACTACCAGGCACACTAAGGTCGCCAGAGTGATCACTGATTCCCTGCGATGTTACAGGGAAATATATGAGGAGAAGAAGAGGGTATCCTACCAGACTCGCCTTGACCAATTCTTCCTGAAGGTAGAGCCCTCACCAATATATTCTGTACCCTTTACCTCAGGTGCCTCTATAGACTCACCTGCACCAGTATCTCCATCATCTGCTGCAGGTTTTCTTGCCTCTCCAGGCTCACCTGCCCCAGTCTCCTCAGCACCTGCCTCTCCAGCTTCTTCCTGCTTATAGGCCTGTCTGTCTCTCCCTCCCTTGCAATGTCCCTTCCAGTGTGCAAGCCAACCAAACGAGTAAAGGTAATCAATACTGTAGAGTGTCCTATTACTATTTTTATGTGTTGGATTACACAATTAAAGGTAAGCAATACTATGTAGTGTACATTTACTATTTTTATGTCTTAGATTAAGAGCTTAGATTCTTTTTCTATGTCTTAGAGTATTTAGTTTTAGCATTTGCGGGGAGCTTAGTTCGAATTTGGGTGTGCTCTAACTTTCGATGAAATTCCGATTACGATAGCTGTCAGGAACAAAATTTTGGATTTTTTTTTTCTGAACTGATTCCAATGACATTAACAAATAAATAAGAATTTAACTGGTATTAAAAACAAATGGCATCCTAACTGCTACATATTCATGTTCCTTCTCCATTGCTAAAAAAAATAATATCCTTAATTTTGTATATTCATCCTCATGACTTTTTCATAGAAAGAGTAAATAATATCATAGAAATTGTATAAGAATCCTAATCCCCAGTTGTTAAATAAACCTAAAATACGTCCTAAATATGAGATGATCATTCCTCTTCCCAGCAATCAAAGGAATAAAATACAAAGAGATCCTGCATACTCAAGATTTTATCAATATCAACTGTTGTAAGTACTGAGTTACAGGTATCTGGATTTTGCACACTTCATAAATGTAAACGGCAAGTCAGTGAGCAACTCAGAAAGGATGCAAATTTGAAAAAGCATAGCGAGATGATCCATCACAGATTCCTATTCTGAACTGGATATATCTAGCATTTTCATACGCAGAGTAGGAAGCAGCTGCCTTTCTTTCAGTATGGCCAAAGCAATGCATATATTATCAAGACTCAGACTTCTATCTTGTAATTAAAAAAAACTATTTTCTGGGTAGATTAAGTCTAGCCTAAACTATTTTCTGGGTAGACTAAGCCTAGCCTATGCTATAATCTAAATGACTAAATCAACTGTTCAGAGGACAGCAATAGGTAAGCATATGTTTTAGGTAGTGTTGATTGAAACCTGTACTGGATACTCTCATTATCTTTTATAAGGTCTCATTACTAATTTGAAAATTTGCAGCACACAGCTCAAAAATAATGAGACCATTTACATGGAATACTCTCAAATCCTGACCAAAAAGGCAGTCACCAGCACAGAACATTCCATGTGAAAATTAACTACTGTATCCATTACTGATCATAATTCAAATAATATGGAATAAATAAATAGGAATTGTCACATAATACAACTCTTGAGAAAAATATTTTCCAGAAAATATCAAAATATACTTATATTGTACTCTTAATATGAATACCGAGTCTATGTGAATCACTATCTTACAGAAAGTATTATATCTTCCAGATTACACAAATTACTCTGTAAATAAAAAAAAAAATATCAAGACAGAATCCTGAGGAAAAATGTCTAGTCTTATGGGAAGAAATAGAGGATATGCATGTACTGTACTTTGCTTATATATATATATATATATATATATATATATATATATATATATATATATATATATATATATATATATATATATATATATATATATATATATATATATATATATATATATATATATATATATATATATATATATATATATATATATATATAAAGCTGAAAATAAAGCTGTGGCATTCTAGAATTTTAAACCCACCACTATTATGCAGGATTTGGGAAGAAGATACTGCTATATGCCACTAGCTAAATATCGGCTGTATGGGGTATGGATGTATATAATTGTGTGCAGTGTGTTTGTGAGGGTTTTGTTCCCATGTATACCTTTAGAAACCCTCCATGCAACTCCATCAGATGGGACCCGACGATGCCCCCGGTGCCAATTTGAGGTAGAGGGTGCCTCAGTGTGGGTTGGTGCTACTACTGTTGCAGATGTTGAGGGTTGCTGATGTTGCGGCTGCTGCTCAGGATGTCCCTCTTGGTGCTGGTTTACATTGTGATGTGAATAGGTGCTACCACCAGCACCCTCGCCTCCACCTCCCCCTCCACCTCCTACCTCCGTCCCAGAGGCAACTCCAATACCTCCACCACCGTGAATACGACCCATCGACTTGGACTTACGAGGAGTGCGAGGTGTCGTCTGCTGACCTGCGGCTGGTTGAGAGTCCTGGCTGTCTACAGCTGTGCCTCCTCCAGCTGGTGCTCCACCAGCAGAACCGTTCACGTTCACGTGGACCCGAGTCGAATGCTGTGGCGGCTGTGGAGGGAGAAGAAAATAAAACAATTTAAAAAAAGTTATACACTAAGTCCAAGAACAATATTCTATTCATAATACATAGATAAAAAGCACACAACATTCATCACTAACAAAAAGCAAATATATATGTGACACATTAATACTTTCATTTCAGTCTAATATTAGACCTGCTTGATATAAATTAAACTTTTTGATGTCACAGACAAGAATAATCGCATACAATCCAGTACTTGCACTTCAAGAAAAGAGCTGGAAATAACAAGAGAATTTATTATGATAAGGAAATGTCATGTAATCACAATACTAAAGCAAATAAAAGCTACACAGTAATACTAAGATGTCGCAATATATATAATTTCTAACCATAATAAATATGTAAGTAGAATGTTATTTAAAACAGCTAACAGCCAAACACATGCAAAATAGACTTCAAAAACAATACTAACTGCTATTCATGTCACAACACCACTCAGGACCCAAGATCAGTCATTTTGAATAGTCTCCATAGTATCAATGTAATTCACTAAAAACCTGCACTTTACCATGCTTATGCATGGAAACCCCATCAGTATATTTCAAGATACACATACATATGTAAAAGTTACAATTATTAGGCATCTTGAGTTACAAAAATATGGCATACCCTATATTTAGTTATATTTAGCAGTGCAAATATTATTCAGTACGGGAATATAAAGACACTGAATCATTTCGGCCTCAAGACATACAAGAAAATCAATTAGTTAAATTTAAAATATGACAGGGTTTGATAGGGATAGAAAGGCGGATGATCTAATCACAAGGCATTCACTCTCATGGTATTACCTGGCTTTCATTCGGCCAAGTGAGCAGGGATTTCATATTGTTTTTTGAAACTGCCTCTGGTCTCGCTCTTTTGGTTCTGTACTGTGGGGGTGGGGAAAAAAATGCTTGATTTTCATAACATTTCTGTGGTGGCAAAAGGAGGATTAGAGGCATTTTACAAATACAGAAAACAGCTTATTCATCTAAGTAATGAACTGGCATTGTGAATACAGAAACTACATACTCAAATGTGGTGCCACTACTCTGAGTCTACGAATCAAGTTTAAACATTAAGGTAGCATACTGTATAATCACACAATGAAGACAAAATATTGTACAGTGAACTGTACTATACAATACATAAGACTAATATCATTATGCACTAATGTTTTTACCATAAAACATAGTTAAATACATATAACACTATTATCTAAAGAAAGATTTCAAATAAGTTACAATGATTAGCATTATAAAACCCATAAATTATATCTAGGATATGATAAATATATACAGAATTAAAGATAATATGCATCACTTATACGTGACATATGGAACACTTAATACAAAGTACATTAATCACTTCCTACAGTGTTTTATAAATGACTCCTTTTGAAAATAAGTCACGTTAAGGTAACTCCCACGAGGGTCATTTATTCTTGATGGTGCAAGGTATTTTCCTTTGGGTATTTCAATTTTGATCTTGAACTAAATGGGCATTAGGACCTTATCATCAATTATGGGAAAAGGGTGAACAGTTATTGCTACCATCTATAGAATCATAATTTTACAATTGGGTGCACTGACGCCAATAAATTTACAATTTGCTCTTTGTTTTGATGGGGAGAGGAAATTTCTGTGAAGAGTTGCCTTGGTTTACTACAGGCAAAATAAATGACTTCTACAAAACTACTCCTCTCTTTTTTATTATCTTTTTTTTTCTTCTACAGAGCCGAACTAGGCTATAGCCATAAGCAGGGACACTTGAGAGCTTCGGTTGTCATGAGCTACCCAGAATGATTACCTTTTCGGCTTCTAAAAGTGGGGTGGCCTCAGGGCCTCTGGCAGAGCCACCCCTCCTCACCCAGGCATACTGGGTCTTGTATTCTGACATAAGTAAACTATCATCATCTCTGTCCCTGCCTAAGGGACCCTCTGATCGGCTGCGGTGAGATGGACGGAGTAATCTTCGGCTTCTCTCTTCCGACTGCAAGAAAAGTGTCAACTCAGCCCTTCCCTGCCACCTGTCTGTTATAATCACAAATGCACAAGCACACAGAAAAGTACACTCCAGTACTCCCATAAAAAGGTGTTCTCTTGCTTAATGTAAATGTAGTGAGAGTATGGTGATGTGAAGGTGAAAAAAAAACATGCCATACATTGCCTTTCCAACAGCTCCCACACCCACATTCAGTACTACAGTGTTATGCATAACTCTCCTTAACCATTGTTATTTCATGAAAGTAATACAATCCAATTTGCACACAAAAACAATTAAGTGACAATAACCCCATTCAATTTTGATTCAGGTGTCTCTACCTTTTAACACTTCACACTTTCATAGTTGTAGTGTAAAGCACTCTTCCTAATGTCAGTTCTCTTCCTATATCCTTTTAATAAAATTCCAGTTCCATTCTGGCAATCATATATTCATTCTTCATTTGTTTGTACTATGATAACTTAATATGCTCTAAAACCACACATCGTTCAAATACAAACTTCACACACTGGATTTTTTTTAGCCAATAACCTGTCTGCAGTCAAATATCAGCCTTTTCCCTGATTCATTACTTCTGTATATTCAGTTTTCGATAAATGGCAACTTTCACTCACAAGGAGTTGATAAAATACTAATAAAAACTCTGAAGCCACTAAGAAACAAGCATTTAAATTATCTACTCATCTCAACTGAGGATGATGTAACCTAGCTATCCAAACCGGCCCTTATTTAATACATACATTAAAATTCTAAGGGATATATCCCTAACAGGGAGTGTAAAATGCAACATTTACCAAGTTTCCTTGTAAAAAAAAAATCATGCGTAAACACTCTGAATTTCAATACAAATCAGCATTCCTCAAAGCTAGACATGGCAGTCTAAAAATCTTCCTACGACATATGATCTTCAGTAAGAAACCACTCACCAGTGCACATATAGATTTCCCTCTAGTGCAATGCCAAATGTATGTCAGTTTACGCATTCACTTGTTTCAAAAAACACATTTAAGTACATCATCTGTTGATGATGTACTGATATTAAGGGGGAAAATTTTGACTTGAGTGAGAGGAAATATCTAGGACACGGTGACCTGGCATATGAATTTACCTATATATACTCACAGGAAATACCTCTATGCTAGTAACTCCTCGTCTCCTGATCGGATTTATTTATTTTTTTTTTTTTATTCACACATATCATATACTCGAAACATTAAATTTCTGCTTCCACGCTTTGAGAAGATTCAATTATTAACCATTTCTTTCACTAAAAAAAAAAAAAAAATACTTCCTTACATACAGCAAAAGACTATGACCTCTGGTTCTAGAGCCACCTATACCTATACATCGCTCCCTGTCCACTCTGCGTAAGCGTGTACAAAAGATAATGTCTAGACTGAAACTATATTTAGCTCCTGAAAACTTACAATGCTGTGATGTAATCAGTTGTAATGTGCATGGATGTGAGAGAATTAGGAAAATGAAACAAAAATCAACATATAACAAAGACAACATATGGATGTGACATCATCAATGTATCTGAAGTTGGAAATACTGTACTGTACCGGAAGGGTATGGCTGGTGGGCTATAAAAAGAAAACAGCGCTCATTAAAAATGTATTTACTGTCAAAGCACACAACAACAGTAAACATAAACATATATTCCATAATTCAGAAATAATTGAGTTAGAATTGGAAGTTTAAGCAACATGAAGACCAAAATAAAATTAAAAACTTATGAAAAAGTAGTTTTTTCCCCCTTTGATTTCATGAGACCAGGTGAACTGCATGCAATTTATCAGCATCAGTATCAAAAATGGAAAAGTTGAGGATCACTATGAAAAAATAAAAAAAAATACAAATCGAAATATTAAAATTAAGTTAATACTATTCAATATATGCAAGCAGATAATCTTGTCATTTATAGGTGTATCAATATCTGCAATTAAAAAAAAGAAAAAAAAAAAAAAAAATATATATATATATATATATATATATATATATATATATATATATATATATATATATATATATATAAAATACTAATTTTGGATGGGTTATTAAGCTAGGGATGCATTCTAAAGCTGAAAAACTAACAAGCTCTCGAGAGAAAGAGAAAGAGAGCTCTATGGCTGAAAAACTGGGGAGTGACTAGCCAGAGCTGGATGGGTACTATTTCATCCCGTCCCCCAATTCAATGATTGGTTTGTGGAAAAGCTCCGCCTACCTCAGTATTCCTTTTTTTTTAAATTTAAATCTGATATTAACATCTGTCTGGAATAAAAAAAAATACTATTATTAACCTAACCAACCATTCAACATAATCTAGGTTAGGTTGGGTTAGTTAGGTTAGTACAGAGTATTTTTTTTTATTCACGACAAATTACTTTTGTACTAACCTGACCAAGCCAACCTAACGCAGATTAGGTTGGGTTGGTTATGTTAGTACAAGGGTAATTTTGTGTTTATTCCCGACTGGAGTAAATATCAGATTTAAATTGAGAGAGGGAATACTGAGGAAAGCCAAGTTTTTTTTCGCGGACCAATCACAGAGTTGGGGGTCAGGATGACATAGCACAATTCCAGCTCCGGCTACCAATTCCCGAAAAACTGTCTACATTGCTAAGTACAAACAAGGATTAGCTAAGAAAATAAATTAATCGCACAAATAGGGATCTAGTAATCACAAAACAAGAGCAAAGTACGTATCAAACTAGTTATCTAGTTTCAAATAATTCGTTACACGTTATGCAATAACTTAATAGCAACCTTAAGACTGAAATGTGTAATTAATCACTCTTCGTAAAATATGCTAGATTTTGCACGTTTCTGATATAAATGGAAATTTTGTCAATCACGGATCAGCCAAGATATACACTTCCGTCTAGGCAAATTTATATCTCTTATAATGACCCTCCCTTCCGTAGTTGCCCTATTCAAATTTAAATGCCTACGAAAATATTCATCAAGTCATTTTAGGTAAAATACATTATGAAGTAATATCTTTTTTCTCCGACATCTCATATAAAACGTTATTTGTCTCAAATAATACGGAAAACCTCTCACGGATTTTGATCACGTAACACCAAGACCATGGAATCCGGCAATGCAGATAGTGCATGAACATGCAGCGCTGGAAGACGTATGATACCACGTGTCTCGATAGGTCAAGTTTACTTACGAACTTCGGGTGAAGGTGTGTATTTATAAGACAGTAGTTTCGCTAGGATTTACTAATTAGTATCAGTAATATTGAAACCTGTAAATATTTAGTTAAAAATACGATCGGCAAAGCTAGGAATGATATTGTTCACTGCGGTTTGGAGGTAACACGCCCACCATTAACCCTTATCATGTCAGGGTGCCGCGAGCTCTCCTTCCCTTAACATAGATATCCTCGCTGTTTCTATTTTCTCTTGATTATATCTTAATCTTTATATATGCAACTTAAAGTAGAGATACTTTAAGTTTCAGAGGAAGTATATATAACCAAGTAGGGGAAGGGGAACTTACATAACTAAACTAAAAGCCATGCTTCAGTTTAAAGACTACCGTGCGTGCATACGGCGAGTACAAACCATGGAACATGCAAGAAACTAAATTAGAGATGAATATTTATCTCCAGAATTCAAAATCATGACATCACAATAAACTTAACTAAGCTAATGAAAAGATATAGACAAGCTTACTAAGTAGGTTAGGCGAATATATATAAAGATATAGACAAGCTTACTAAGTAGCTTAGGTGTGTATATATATATATATATATATATATATATATATATATATATATATATATATATATATATATATATATATATATATATATATATTCGCCTAACCTACTTATATATATATATATATATATATATATATATATATATATATATATATATATATATATATATATATATATATATATATATATG
>JAXCGZ010007590.1:0-15000 GCA_037179515.1 Halocaridina rubra
GCAATGCTATTTGAAATTGATGATACTGAAATGAGAAAATTCCTCCTTAAGTGATAAAGTTTTCATTAACACAGAATATATACATCAGTATACTTCAACCACAATACATTTTCACTGTACTTTAGTGTCACGAGAACTAATGATTATGTCCTTGATATTACTTCAATATATGGGTGTGCACTTACTTCACAACAAGAGAATCAAACCTAAGTTTGAAAGAAATAAGATGTTTCTCTATGCATTTAGGAACAACTCAAAAAGAAAAGTCCATTGTTTAATCCATTCACACACTGATATAAGTTACCAGAGCAATCAGGGAAATGCATGGGATTTTCGTCAGGTAACCAAAGTCCAGAAAGAGAATTAAACATAAATTTAAATCAAATGAGATATTTCACGATACGTTTAGAAAAAAACGAAAAACGAAAAATCCATCAATTAATAAATCACACACTGATAAAAGTTTAAGAAGTTACCAGAGCAATCAGGGAAAGGCATGGGATTTTCATCAGGTAACCAAATTCCATCATAGGCACAAAAATAATCTTGACTAGGTCTCATGGCAAATGCATATCCATCTTCGCAAGTTAGAGTACAATAAACAGCCTCTGGATTCTCCGTACAGTTTGCTGCACCATTGATAGGGTCAACAGGTAACTGACAAGCATGTTCTAATTGAAATAAGGAAAAAATACTTTAAATCTTACCATATAGTTATAGTGGCCTCTACTATTCATTACAGAGCAATAAACAAAAAATCCGATGAGAAAAAAGAAGATAGTTACTATATGTTTTTGAATTAACAACAATACATGTATTACAGAGTAATGAAGAACAAAGCATGAAAAGGAGTAGGATATTACTCTGTGTTTTTTTAATCACCAAAAATACGTGCAATATAGAGTAGTATACAGTAACTATATCAGGATAATAATAATTATATAATAATATACAGTTGCTATACTTACTGTGAACTGTAATTGTAATGTTGCAGAACGCAACATTTCCAGCATTATCAAAAGCCACATATTCTACCACCGTGTCACCCTGTGGAAACTGTCCAGGATCCATTGATTTTGTCACCTGTATTTAGAAAAATATAAAAGGATTTTGTTTAAGCACCCACAATGTGGTATATAAATTTTTTCTACTTACACTACATCCAATTGAAGACCGAAAGATTGCCACAGTAAAAATAAAAGATGTGTTCATCATAACCTGCCTAATTCTAGTAACTTCAATTAGCTATTCTGTGTATAGAAAAACAAATTAAGAAGTTCGTTCGACCCTGAAAGAATATGACTGAGGTAATCATTCTCATCTACCACCAGGATTATACATATCGCTGTTTCCCATAATAAAATTCTTTAATGCATGAAAAAATGCTCATACTAATCCTTTGTAGTTTCTTTTTCTATAATTTTAAAGGTGAAATACGTAACCATACGCATGAGGTACCAGACCTGTCATATCAATGGATACTAGCTGAATAAATATGAGAATAACTGTAATCTCAATAGTGTCTTTCCATATACATAATTTACTTATTTTATTCTTTCATTGAAAATACTCATTCTTAGGCGAACAGGAGCTAATTCATTCTTGAACTAAACTGTCTGGCTGAAGACTGATAATCTTTAGCAGTCTGGTGCAATATCAAATTTATTACTTAAAAATTATGTATGATTATATCTTCTGTAAAAGCTTCATGGAAATTTCATTATATGACATTTTATATATATATATATATATATATATATATATATATATATATATATATATATATATATATATATATATATATATATATATATATATATATATATATATATATATATATATATATATATATATATATATATATATATATATATATATATATATATATATATCCTTTTTATAATATGCGACTTTTTTAATGCTTACCTCAACTGCATTTCCTGAATTATCAGAAAAAATGGGTTCCTCCCAGTATACATCCACATTTTCTTCATGGGATAGGAATATGGGCGGGGAATCACACCAGTCAATCTGAGGAGGCTCCTTATCTAGACGGGAATTTCATATATGTTATACTAAGATAGTGTTCTCTCCTTGACTACGTCAAATGAATATCTGTCATAGATATAACCATAATTCAAAATTTCATATAGTGAAATTTTTTATTACTTTCAACATTAAAAGAACTATAAATATATGAGATTCAAAATTATTATCAAAGGTAATCTAACAAATTTATTTATTACTCCTGGAATATTTAAAGCCTTAATGAATGGATATATGAATATTCTAAAACTCACCAAAAACTATGACGGAAAATTGACAAGATGCCTTATTGCCAAAAATATCTTTTGCTATGTAGATAATTGTATGCTCTCCAATTTTCAGTTTCATTGGCTGCATAGTTGCAGGAATTGTTGATAAGCTAACTTCACCTCTGGAATTATCTGGTCAGAATAAATTGCCTTCATTAATAAATTCTAACTCGGTCAATAGATAGGTACAAAAACCTGGATATCTAACTTTACGACTTCTTCAAGTCACTAAAATACACAAATATATTTATATGGATGATGCTACAACACTTACACACATTATATTATATGTTCGTTCTGTCTACCTTTAACATGAGGGGGATGCCAAGAAACGGAAGCATACATTTCATGCAGATCTGTAGTCACTGTCATGTTTTCTGGGCACTGGATAACTGGAGGTGTTACATCTGCAAAGACTTACATTGTACTCCCCACACTTTTGTTAATTTATTATTATTATGATCTCTCTGTCACAAGCTTTAGCAAATTAGTGTTACAGTGAGGTTTAACAAATGAAAAATAAAATTTCAGATTAATTTCTGCAAATGCTTTTACCTATACAACGTGGTGGACTCTTGTGGCTTTCTGTCCAAACACCAGGATCAATGCAAGTGGTTTTGATGGGTCCACTTATTTGATAACCAGAATGGCAGGCAAACTCACATCGTGTGCCATATTTTGATTTTGCAGTCACACAGGCTGCCGGGCGAACTTGTCCATGCTTTAACTTTGGAAGGGCAGGACAAAAAATAGCTGAAAATATTAATGCTTAATGAGGACATCAGATCCCAAAAATGTTCATGCAAACACTTTACATGCATAACAACTTACAATGTGAGATGGAAGAAGACAGATACTCATTTTATCCTTAGTATACCACATGGGTCACATCAACTTTGCAATACTAATTTGCAAGGATATTGCATAGCACAGCAATAATACATATAGTACTTCAAAGCACACTCACTAAAAAAACAGTGCTCATAAACATAAAATATTATAAAAAGGCATTAAGTTGAGAAATTTGAGTGTTTGAAAAGATGTTAAAAAGATTACATAAAACAGGAAAACGGCACTCAAACTTCCAAACCAAAAGGGCAGATGTAAATATTTTTTAAGATATTTACGATTTATGTGGGAAAGTAAATAAAAATAATTTACCAAATGGTCAGAGCAGGAAATGTTATCCTTTCACTGTCATAAGTGTTTGAGCAGGAGATGCCCCATCTCCCTTAAAGTATGCATAATATGAACAACTCAAAGCAGCCAATAGGAGGTACAGGTACTGCTATATTAGCAATTGATGCTGTACATAAGGTTTTACATACCCATACAGCAAAGAGATCTCATAACATTTTTCATATGCTAACTGTGTTACGATATTAGCAGTATCACTATTATTTTTGAGAGTTTTTGCAATTGGAGACTATCTGATAAAATGCAAGGAAGCCAGTAGTACATACATCTTTAAAGATATGAAGAGGGCACTTGTATAGATTACTGCTAATATACACTTTTTAGTATAGCCTGCCAAGTTATGGAAATGCTGATCAAATACACTCCATATTCCATTTAGTTATTTGACAAATTTTAAAGTAAAAAAATATATTAAATTTACTTCAGTACATAAGAAGAAGGCTGGGCTGCATATTCTAGACATATTAAACTAAGTTAAAAACCTTTACACAAAAGTCATATATAAAAACTGCAATGAGTAAAGTTAAGAATAAAAGGATATTTCTTTGATGTCTTAGTCACATTTGAAAAGCAGACATCTCCGGTGCTGAGTAAGATAAGTTGTTTACGATTCAAGTAAAACAGATCTCGAAGTTTTGAAGTATTTAGTATAGTATTAGGGTCACTTTCTTTCCATCTATATGTACACTGTTTACCTGATACTGCTGAAACACATTTAAGAAGGCCTGCTGATGACACCACATTGTCAAAAGGGTGAAAATTGAGTCACTGACACAAAAATTCTGTATGAATAGCTCATGAGATAACTTCTGGATGAATGGCTCATGATATATATAACAAAACAGTAAGCTATGGTAAAGGGAAAAGGGTAAGAATAATAATCTTCAGAATTTTAAACAAAAGAAGGTACAGTCAAAGAGCAGAGGCAACTTTGGGGTTAAAAGATATAGAGATATGTCCACACAACTAAGAAATCATTTGGAGACACTAAGAAGTGAAAATAAAAAGTGTTTGGTAACTATTAACTCAAACTGATATATGATATGAGCAATTCGGTCAAAAGAAATTATAACATCAGAATTACCCTACTTCTAAGGAGTTAAAAGAGAATTAAAGATGATTTGAATACATATATAAACTAAAGATTATTTAATATTAGCTATAAAAAAAGTGTTTAATAGTCACAAATGAGTTGCTAACGAAGAGTTATCATTCTGTTTAAGGATAAGTGATGAACTATTTGTATTAAAGTAAAGAGGCCTTTGATCATGACCAATTCCAATTCGTTGTTATTGTTGTTGGCTTTTTCTAAGCTGCCTGGTCCAGCATCCCAGAGTCACTGAGAAATGCTACTGCCGATCCCGGAATTCTCAAAGAGCTCTCAAGGAGTGCAGGTTGTGTTGTTAACTATTGTTGTTATGTGCAATGCAGTCTTCCATGATGCGCTTGATGTATGAGATGAAATGATACTAGACAGGCATCATTAAAAAACTAGTCCAGCCTCTTCTGATACCTTGGGAGAGGAGAATTTTAAGGGTTGGATGATATGAGGGTGTGCATACAGAAGATAATGATAGAAGATCAGGGGATGAGGCCTCATTAGGACTGCTCTACACAAATCCTGATGGGGTATATAGTAAGGCCGTAGAATTAAAGGATGGGATCCGCCACAGTAAGGCAGATATAGTAAGGCAGAGACTAAGTACATAAACTGTGTCACAGTTTATCCAAAGGGCTTCAGAATATTAAGGGTTGAAAGATCTGAGAGGACTGGCGGAGGGATAGGACTGCTCATAAATGAAAGATTGAGTTTGAAGAAATAAACTTTGATATAGAAAGTGAGTTCAAGGAATTTTTTGTTGCTCGTATATATACTGGGTCAGAGAGCATTATAATAACTGTTGCATAATACCCACCAAGAAACAACACAGGCTAGAATTTATGAGGAAAGTCATATATACTATTTAAGCTATAAACTCAGTTATTAATATTGCACATGAGAGTAAATATAGAATTACAATTATGGGAGATTTTAATCATAGAGAGATAGATTGGATTAATTTTGACCCACACTGTGGGGAGGACTTATTCGGGGCAAGATTCCTAGATTGCATACAAGGGAATTCCCTACACCAATATGTACTGGAACTAATGAGGGCCAGGGGTGGGGATGGGCCATTGCTGTTTGATTTAATATTCAAAGATAATGTGTTGGATATTGAAAAAATTGAGTATGAACCTTCAATTGGGAAGAGTGACAACTGTGCGTTCCTGGTGGATTTTCTCATTGAAGACGTTCTGCCTAGAAGTAGAGGCACCGAGGACACAAGAAGGAACTATAAAAAAGGAGATTACATCAAATTTAATGAGCTTTTTGCAGTTATTGACTGGAGGACCTTGTTTAACAACAAATCTGTACAAAAAATGTACGACATCTTTTGTGAGAAATATGGGAAGATAGGAGTTCTTCATGCCTGGAAAAGATATAAGAAAAATAGCAAAAATGCCTGCCAGACTTATAAAAGAGCAAGAAATGATTACCTGAGAAAAAGAAGAGAGGAAAAGAGAGACTATGAAAGGGATATCACCAAAAAGGCTAAAAAAAAATCGCAAACTTTTCCACACCTTTATCAGAGGAAAACTGAAGGTCAAAGAATTGGTTTTAAAGCTAAAGAGAGCGAATGGAAGCATCACTGAGAGGGATGAAGAGATCTGTGAAGAACTGAACAAGTAGTTTCAGCCAGTAATTACAGCAAAAATACTCCACCCTCTCAGATTGCAGAGATAGGAGCTCATGGGCCGGTATTGGAAAACATCAACTTTTAAGCAGAGGTATGCAAAGCGCTGATGGAGTTAGATTCCCATAAAGCTACAGGTCCTGATGATATATCGCCTTATGTACTTAAGAAATGAGCTATATTAATATTGGCGGCACTATGTATCATACATGAAAACTCGCTGGAATCTGGGGAGATTCCATGATAATGGAAACAAGCGAACACGGTACCTATCTTCAAAAAGGGAGGGAAAGATACAGTTCTAAAGCATAGACCTGTTTCCTTGAACAGCATAGTTTGCAAAGTTATGGAGAAACTACCAAGAAAACACATCTTTCTTCACTTGGAATCCTTCAACTTTTTGTCAGTAAGACATCATGGCTTAAGAAAAGGTAGATCAACAGTAACAAACTTATTAGAATTTTATGATGACGTAAGCCTAATCTTAAAGGAAAGAGAGGGCTAGGCAGATTGCATATTCATAGACTTCAGAAAACATTTGACATTGTCTCACACGGGAGACTTATTAAGAAGATGCAAGAAATGGCAAGAATAGGTGGAAATTTCTTCAAATGGACAAAATCTTACTTAGAAGGAAGGGAACAGAGGGTTAGAGAAGCACACAGTATCTGAATGGAGAAGGGTTAGTAGTGGTATTCCAAAAGGTTCAGTTTTAGGGCCACATTGTTCTTTATATATGTAAATGACCTACTACAGTCTGTAATTTCGTTCATTAATATGCTTGCAGATGATACAAAGATTGTGAAGCAAGTAAGAGATGAGAACAATGGTAGAGAATTTCAGGAATACCTAAATAGTCTGAATAAGTGGTCAGAAAAGTGACAAATGAAATGCAATGCTTCTATATGTAAACTGGTGCCAGAAATAAGAAATCTCAGTTATGAGGAGAGGATGAGGGAATTAGACTTACCATCACTCAAAGCTACAAGAATGAGGGGGGATATGGTGATGGTTATTAAATTCCTTCATGGTTATGACAAGTGGATAGGGATCGATATTGTGATATGGGTGGCACTAGAGCCAGAGGTCATAGTTTGAAGCTTCGTAAGAAAACGTCTTTGCAGAATCTAGTGGAGTACTATTTTAGTGAAAGAGTAGTTGATGATTAGAATTTGCTAAGTGAGGAGGTAGTTAATGCTGAGTCAATCCATAGTTTAGAGAACATCATCTTTTAGCCACAGAGGTATGCAAAGTGCTGATGGAGTTAGATGCCCATAAAGCTACAGGTCCTGATGATATATCACCTTATGTACTTTAGAAATGCGCTAAATCAATATCGGCGGCACTATGTATCATATTTGAAAACTCGCTAGAATCTAGGGAGATTCCATGATGCTGGAAACAAGCGAACGTGGTACCTATCTTCAAAAAGGGAAGGAGAGATACAGCTCTAACCCATAGACCTGTTTCCTTGAACATCATAGTTTGCAAAGTTATGGAGAAACTACCAAGAAAACACATCTTTCTTCACTTGGAATCCTTCAACTTTCTGTCAGTGAGACAACATGGCTTAGGAGAAGGTAGATTAAAAGTAACAAAGTTATTAGAATTCTATGATGACGTAAGCCGAATCTTAAAGGAAAGAGATGGCTAGGCAGATTGCATATTCCTAGACTTCCAGAAAGCATTTGACATTGTCCCACAAGGGAGACTTATCAGGAAGATACAAGAAATGGCGAGAATAGGTGAAAATGTCCTGGAATGGACAAAAACTTACTTGGAAGGAAGGGAACAGAGGGTTAGAGAAAGACACACAGTGTCTGAATGGAGAAGGGTTAGTAGTGGAGTTCCACAAGTTTCAGTTTTAGGGCCACATTGTTCTTTATATATGTAAATGACCTACTACAGTCTGTATTTTCATTCATTAATATACTTGCAATTAATACAAAGATTTTGAAGAAAGTAAGAGATGAGAACAATGGTAGAGAACTTCAGGAAGAACTAAATAGTCTGCATGAGTAGTCAAAAAAGTGACTAATGAAATTCAATGCTTCTAAATGTAAGGTAATGAGAATAGGTACAAGTACAAGAGGGCCCAAGCTTAAATACTGAATGACAGAACTTAACGAGACAGAGAATGAGAGAGATCTAAGAGTAAACATACTGGCAGATTTGTCTCCAGAGATGCATATAAATGGCATAGTAAGGGCAGCATATGATTTATTAGCAAATGTAAGGGTAGCTATCAGGCACATGGACAAGGAAATGTTCAGAAATATTTATGTAACCTATGTGTGGCAAAAGCTTGAATATGAACCCCCCCTTTTGGAATCCACACTTTTAAAAGCACATAGTTAAGCTGGAAAAAGTTCAAAAACATGCAACAATACTGGTGCCAGAAAAAAGCAATCTCAGTTAAGAGGAGAGGATGAGGGAATTAGACTTACCATCACTCGAAGCTAGAAGAATGAGGGGGGATATAGTGTTGGTTATTAAATTCCTTCATGGTTATGACAAAGTGGATAGAGATCGATATTTTGATATGGCGGCACCAGTTTGAAGCTTCGTAAGAAAACGTCTTTGCAGGATGTAGTGAAGTACTTGTTTTAGTGTAAGAGTACTTGATGATTAGATTTTGCTAAGTGAGGAGGTAGTTAATGCTAAGTCAATCCATGCTCTGAAGGACAAGTATGATAATTATCACCAAGTACAAAAACTGAACTAACCAGGAGATGGGGAGTTACGAGCATGGGGTTCTTTCCCGTAAGCAAAATTAGGTAATTACGAGTTATGTTCTGAAGAGCTGTTCCTAAGCCGACTTGTTCATGAGGTGATATTTGGTATGTTCTGAGACAAGAGAGAGAGAGAGAGAGAGAGAGAGAGAGAGAGAGAGAGAGAGAGAGAGAGAGAGAGAGAGAGAGAGAGAGAGAGAGAGAGAGAGAGAGAGAGAGAGAGAGAGAGAGAGAGAGAGAGAGAGAGAGAGAGAAGAGAAATTTCACTCCATATCTTTTTCTTTTTGCTACAGTTAAGCTTGGTATATATATATATATATATATATATATATATATATATATATATATATATATATATATATATATATATATATATATATATATATATATATATGTATATATATATATATATATATATATATATATATATATATATATATATATATATATATATATATATATATATATATATATATATATATATATATATATATATATATATATATATATATATATATATATATATATATATATATATATATATATATATATATACTCCCCAATTAAAGGGGGAAACAGCCAAGGTATATATATATATATATATATATTATATATATATATATATATATATATATATATATATATATATATATATATATATATATATATTGATGGAGTTGTAGAGAGGTGAATGAGCGAGTGCGTGGTCGAGGTTTGAGAATGGTAGATGGGGATAATAATGAGTGGGAGCTGAATCAGATGCTGTTTGCAGATGATACTGTGGTGGTGGCAGATTCAGAGGAGAAGCTGTGTCAGTTAGTGTCAGAATTTGGAATGGTGTGTGAGAGAAGGAAGTTGCGAGTAAATGTGGGAAAGAGTAAGGTTATGAGGTGTACAAGAAATGAGGATGGTGCTGGATTGAATGTTATGTTGAATGGAGAGGCACTTGAGGAAGTTTATCAGTTTAAGTATTTAGGCTCGTTTATAGCTGCAAATGGTGGAGTGGAAGCAGATATGTGTCACAGAGTGAATGAAGGATGCAAAGTGTTGGGTGCGTTGAAAGGAGTGATGAAGCATAGAGGGTTAGAAATGAATGTTAAGAAAGTTTTGAATGAGAAAGTGGTTGTGCCAACTGTGATGTATGGATCAGAGTTATGGGGTATGAAAGTAAGTGAGAGACGGAAACAAAATATGATTACCTAATTGTGATTACCTAATTGTGTTTACGGGAAAGAGCCCAAAGCTCGTATCTTCCCGTCTCCTGATCGGTTCCATTTTAGACTTAGTGATACTTATCATACCTGTCCTTAAAACTATGGATTGAGATAGCATTAACTACCTCCTCGCTTAGCGAATTCCAATTATCAACTACTCTTACACTGAAAAAGTATTTCCTTACATCCTGCAAAGAAGTTTTCTTATGAAGCTTCAAACTATGACCTCTAGTTCTAGAGCCAGCCATATCAAAATATCGATCCCTATCCACTCTATCATAACCATGAAGGAATTTAAAGACTGTCACCATATCCCCCCTTACTCTTCTAGCTTCGAGTGATGGTAAGTCTAATTCCCTCAGCCTCTCATCATAACTGAGATTGCATATTTCTGGCACCAGTTTCGTGGCATGTCTTTGAACTTTTTCAAGCTTAGCTATGTGCTTTTTCAAGTGCGGATTCCAAAAGGGGGCTGCATATTCGAGTTTTGGCCTCACATAGGTTACATAAATATTTCTGAACATTTCCTTGTCCATGTGCCTGAAGGCTACCCTTACATTTGATAAGAATGCATATGCTGCCCTTACTATGCCATTTATATGTATTTCTGGAGACAAATCTGCCAGTATGTTTACTCCTAGGTCTCTCTCATTTTCTGTCTCTTAATTGTGCTTACGGGAAAGAGCCCAAAGCTCGTATCTTCCCGTCTCCTGATCGGTTCCATTTTCTACTTAATGATACTTATCATACCTGTCCATAAAACTATGGATTGAGTTAGCTTTAACTACCTCCCCGCTTAGCCAATTCCAATTATCAACCACTCTTACACTGAAAAAGTACTTCCATACATCCTGTATCTTGGTTGGATAGGGTTATGAATGAAGTAGTGAGAGCAAGAACGGGTGTGAGGAGAGAATTTGCAGCCAGAGCAGATATGAATATTCTGAGATGGCTTGGCCATGTGGAAAGGATGGATCATGAAAGACTGCTGAAAAAGGTGATGAATGCGAAAGTTGATGGGAGAAATGCTAGAGGGAGGCCTAGGTTTGGGTGGATGGATGGAGTAAGGAGAGCCTTGAATGATAGGAGGATGGATGTGAGGGAAGCAAGTGAGTGTACTAAGAATAGGAATGAGTGGCGAGTGATTGTGACGCAGCTCTGATGGGTATCTGCTGTTACCACGGAGCTGCATCTTACAGAAGAAGCCCTGTGGTAGGGGCAGTATAGGAGTTGGCATTTATTAAGCAACACAGGTTGTGGAAGAGCCGGGAGGATGGGCTGTGGCACTCCAGCAGTGCCATCTTAACGGTTGCTAGCTCCCTCGGCATTGCCCATAGAGCAAAGTAATCCTCTTACTGTTTCTTTTTTTATGTTGGCTACCCCCCATTGGGGGAAGCAGCCAAGGTATATATATATATATATATATATATATATATATATATATATATATATTATATATATATATATATATATATATATATATATATATATATATATATATATATATATATATATATATATATATATATATATATATATATATATATATATATATATATATATATATATATACACACAGATATTCCCAACTTATGAACAAGTTAGGTTCCAGCAGCTTGTTCATAAGTAATATTGTCCATAAGTTGTGTTTATAGGTAAAAAACAATAAAAGGACTTTACAGTATATACATATGCAATAATGTACGGTACTAAGGCTAAAGACACTTTACGTCATAAAACATAAAGTAATCAGTATTAATGAATATTAGTATAGTAATAATAATGAATTGATGCAGTACAGCAGAGTAATACATGTAATGATACATGGCTAGATAATGGGTAAGTTTTTGTTCTTATCTGTGAATGTTCGTAACTCGGTTGTTCGTAAGTAGGGGAGCATCTGTGTGTGTGTATATATATATACTGTATATATATATATATATATATATATATATATATATATATATATATATATATATATATATATATATATATATATATATATATATATATATATATATATATATATATACAGTGATCCTTCGTTTATCGTGAAGGTTAGGTTCCGGGACCCCACGCGATAGAGGAATTTTCGAGAAGTAGGATCACCCTATATATACATAGATATTTCAATTTATTTTTACGCTTACACTGTATAAACTGTATAAACCCTCCCTGTACTGTTAACAAACCACCCTTTACTTCATAAATAACAGCATGCAAGCGTAAATTTATATGAAAGTGATAGATAAACTTACTGTGAATGAGGTGGTAATGACATGACATACTCATGTACATAGGTATTTTACAATTATTTTTACGTTTACTGTATAAACCCTCCCTGTACTGTTAAAAAACCACCCTTTACTTTATAACTAACAGCATGCAACGTAAATTTATATGTACATGATAGGTAAACTTACCGCGAATGAGGTGGTAATGACGTTTGTAGACTCAAGAGGAAACTATTCCGCAGCCAATAACAGCTTTACGGCTGTTATTCATTGAGGCCAAAATATCGGCCGACATCCATAAACCTTTTTCCTTCTTGCAGCATATGTAAGAGTTTCACCTTATCTGTTATGGTTAACATCTTCCTTTGCTGCTTAGGCTCACTACCAGAAGCCTTAGAAGAAGAAGGATGCTTGGGAGGCATTGCAAAGGTTGAAATACGCAAGTAAAAAAAATCACAAGCAAAACGTATTAATAAGCTGGGAAATAATTTTTTTTATCAATAAAAAAATGAAATTTTTTTTTTCAATGAAAAATGAAAATACTTAAATTTTTTATTTTTTTAATATTTTAATATTTTTGTATATACCCACAAAAAAAACAATTACCAAAAAATATTTCAATACAGTGAATTCGCGAGAGAAGAATCACGATAGAGCGAAGGATCACTGTATATGTATACAGTGATCCTTCGCTGGATCACGTTTCTTGGCTCGTGTTTTCACTGTACCGCAATTTTTTTGGGCAAATTTCTTTTTTCTTTAATATTAAAAAAAAATTCAGTATTTTTGTTTTTTTATTGAAAAAAATATATTTCATTATCTAATTAATAAAAAAAAATTATTTCCCAGCCTACGAATAATAAAACAGTAAAAAATAGTAAAAAACATAAATTTAGATATACAGTATAACTCACAGTATTGTATCATGTGAAATAGTATCCGATAGCATACAATGTATTGGGGTCGCAGTTACGTGAGCTAGCATATATATTTATATTTCCAGTAGTTTCATGATCTTATTGATAAAAAAAACGTATTTCTTAGCCTAAGAATAATAAAACAGTAAAAAATTGTAAAAAACTTAAATACTAACAGTATTGCACCATGTAAAATACGATACCGGTATCAGCATTTCGGAAAACGCAAAGGCTCTCACCTACGTAACCTAGTGAATATTAAAATTTTCATTATTTTATTGATAAAACAAGTATTTCCTAGCCTAAGAGTAATAAAACAGTAAAAAATAGTAAATAAAATAAATTTAGATATATAACTCACAGTATTAAATAGAAAAAAACATAAATTTAGATATATAACTCACAGTATTACATCATGTGAAATACTGTCCGATAGCGTACAATGTATTGGGGTCGCACCTACGTGAGCTATTATATATATTAAAATTTCCAGTAGTTTCATGATTTTATTGATAAAAAAACGTATTTCTTAGCCTAAGAATAATAAAACAGTAAAAAATAGTAAAAAACATATATACTAGCAGTATTGCAACATGTAAAATACGATACCGCTATCAGCGTTTCGGACAAAGGCTCGCACCTACGTGAGATAGTGTCCGATAGCATACAATGTATTGGGGTCGCACCTACGTGTGCTATTATATATATTAAAATTTCCAGTAGTTTTATGATTTTATTGATAAAAAAACGTATTTCTTAGCCTAATAAAAATAAAACAGTAAAAAATAGTAAAAAAAACATTAATACTAACAGTATTGCAACATGTAAAATATGATACCGCTATCAGCGTTTCGGACAAAGGCTTCTACCATCTTCCATTGTCTCGCCTCACTTGCTCAGTCTAACTCACGTGTGCAATGTTCACATTGTGCCTATTAATACGTTTTGCTTGTGATTTTTTTACTCGCATATTTTAACCTCTGCAATGCCTCCCAAGCATCCTTCATCTTCTAAGGCTTCTTGTAGTGAGCCTAAGCGGCAAAGGAAAATGTTAACCATAACAGATAAGGTAAGTTTACCTATCACGTACATATAAATTTACATTGCATGCTGTTATTTATAAAGTAAAGGGTGGTTCTTTAACAGTGCAGGGAGGGTTTATAAAGTAAATGTAAAAATAATTGTAAAATACCTATGTACATGAGTATGTCATATAAATTTACGCTTGCATGCTGTCATTTATGAAGTAAAGGGTGGTTTGTTAACAGTACAGGAGGGTTTATACAGTTTATGCGGTGTAAACGTAAAAATAAATTAAAATATCTATGTACATATAGGCTGATCCTACTCCGCGATTTTCCTGTCTCGCGCTGGGTCCCGGAACCGAACTTTCGCAATAATTGAAGGAATACTGTATATATATATATATATATATATATATATATATATATATATATATATATATATATATATATATATATATATATATATATATATATATATATATATATATATATATATATATATATACAGTAGTCACCGTGGCTCAAGCGGTAGCATCCGTGACTCTGAGGCGTCAGATCAAGGATTCGCGTCAGGTCGAGGGTTCGCTCCCCGTCACGGTCTGAGGTTAGCAAGGGCATGCACTCAGGG
>JAXCGZ010007590.1:17500-22500 GCA_037179515.1 Halocaridina rubra
GCTGTGGGCAACAGACATACACTGGGACGTGTATGGTGGCGGTGAGTACGAGGATGCAAACGTTTTACTGCCTCCGTATCAGCTGATGCACCCTCGCACACTATTTCCCTGACGATATTATATGGCATATTTGTTTGCTGTTTGTTCTTAATGCTTTTTTCAATTCTCTTCATAACATTCAATTGCATTAAGCGGTAGAAGAGGAAGAGGATGCGGGAGAACGAATCTCTCTCCACAAACATTTTGCTGCTTCCGCATCAGCTGATGCTTATCACTATTCAGGAACAATTTCTTACTCATAAAATATTTATTTACTCAACCTATTTGGGGTTTATCTAATTTTCAAGATTATTGTATTATTAATATTGCTTGGTTCTACACATGATTCTTTCTTCTTTACATATTGACCATGCTGCACGAAATCTTAACATAAACAAAATCAGCTGAGACAAAAAGAAAGCTATACTATTCTTTCACAGAGAAAACGTATATCATACTGTACATGTGAAACTTTAATTAAATATATATATTCTCTACACGCTATTTCCCTGATGATATTATACCGAAAGTTTGTTTGCTGTTTATTCTTAATGCTTTTTTAAATTCTCTTCATAATATTCGATCACATTAAGCGGTAGAAGAGGAGGAGGATGCCGGAGAACAAATCTCTATCCGCAAACATTTTGCTGCTTCTGTGTCAGCTCGCATAAATACTGGGTCAGAGAGCATTATAATAACTGTTGCATACAACCCACCAAGGAGCCAAAATAGGCTTGAAGTTTATGAGGAAAGTCATATAGGTACTATTGAAGTCATAAACTCAGTTGTTAACATGGCACGGGAAAAAAAATGTAGGATTTTGATTATGGGAGACTTTAATCATAAAGAGATAGATTGGATAAATCTTGACCCACACAGTGGTGAGGACTCATTCGGGGCAAGATTCCTAGATTGCGTACAAGGGAATTTCCTACACCAACATGTAATGGAACCAACGAGGGCCAGGGGTGGGGATGAGCCATCACTACTTGATCTAGTGTTCACAGATAATGTGTTGGATATTGAAAAAATTGAGTATGAACCACCAATTGGAAAGAGTGACCACTGTGTGTTGTTGATGGAGTATATCATTGAAGATATTCTTCCTGAGAGTAGAGGCACTGAGGACATGAGGAGGAACTATCCGAAAGGAGATTACATCAAAATGAATGAGCTTTTTGCAGTTATTGACTGGAGAACCTTATTTTACAACAAATCTGTACAAGAAATGTATGACATCTTTTGTGAGAAATATGGGAAGATAGTAGATTGCTGCATACCTGTCACCAAAGTAGGTGTAATTCATGCCAAAGAGAAATGGTTCGATAATGGGTGTAAAAGAGCTAAGGAGTGGAGAGACAAATGCTGGAAAAGGTATAGGAGGAGAAAAAACATAAATGCCTGGCAAACCTACAAAAGAGCAAGAAATGACTACCTAAGTAAAAGGAGAGAGGCAGAGAGAGACTATGAGAGGGACATCACAAGGAAGGCTAAAGAAAATCCCAAGCTTTTCCACAGCTTTATCAGAGGAAAACTGAAGGTAAAAGAACAGGTTTTAAGGCTAAAGAGAGCGGATGGAAGCATCACTGAGACGGATGAAGAGATCTGCAAAGAATTGAACAAGGAGTTTCAGTCAGTATTTACAGTAGAAAAAACCCCACCCCCTCAGATTGCAGAGATAGAAGCTCAAGGGCCGGTATTAGAGAACATCAACCTTACAGCCACAGAGGTATGCAAAGCGCTGATGGATTTAGATGTTCATAAAGCTACAGGTCCTGATGACATATCCCCTCATGTGCTTAAAAAATGCGCAAACACAATATAAGTGGCACTAAGTATCATATTTAAGGAGTCAATGGAGTCGGGGGAGATTCCAAGATGCTGGAATCAAGCAAATGTGATACCTATCTTCCAAAAGGGAAGGAGGGATACGGTTCTGAACTATAGACCAGTTTCCTTGACCAGCATAGTTTGCAAAGTTATGGAGAAACTACTAAGGAAACATATCTCTCTTCACTTGGAATCCTTCAACTTTTTGTCTGTGAGGCAACATGGCTTCAGAGAAGCTAGATCAACAGTAACAAACTTATTAGAATTTTATGATGAGGTAAGCCAAATCTTACAGGAAAGAGAGGGCTGGGCAGATTGCATATTCCTAGACTTCCAGAAAGCGTTTGACACTGTTCCACATGGGAGACTTATTAGGAAGCTGCAATCAATGGCTAGAATAGGTGGAAATGTTTTGGAATGGATAAAAACTTACTTAGAAGGAAGGGAACAGAGGGTTAGAGTAAGACACTCGGTGTCTGAATGGAGAAGAGTAGTGGAGTTCCACAGGGTTCAGTTTTAGGGCCACTTTTGTTCCTTGTATATGTAAATGACCTACCAGAGTCTGTAAATTCATTCATGAATATATTTGCAGATGATGCAAAGATTGTGAAGAAAGTAAAAAACGAGAACAATGGTAGAGAACTTCAGGAGGATCTAAATAATCTGCATGAGTGGTCAGAAAAGTGGCTAATGAAATTCAATACTTCAAAATGTAAGGTAATGAGAATGGGTACAAGTCCAAGAAGGCCCAAGCTTGACTACTCGGTGGCTGGAGTACAACTTCAAGAGACAGAAAATGAGAGAGATCTAGGAGTAAACATACTGGCAGATTTGTCTCCAGAAATACATATAAATGGCATAGTAAGGGCAGCATATGCATTCTTATCAAATGTAAGGGTAGCCTTCTGGCACATGGACAAGGAAATGTTCAGAAATATTTATGTAACCTATGTGAGGCCAAAACTCGAATATGCAGCCCCCTTTTGGAATCCGCACTTGAAAAAGCACATAGCTAAGCTTGAAAAAGTTCAAAGACATGCCACGAAACTGGTGCCAGAAATATGCAATCTCAGTTATGATGAGAGGCTGAGGGAATTAGACTTACCATCACTAGAAGCTAGAAGAGTGAGGGGGGATATGGTGACAGTCTTTAAATTCCTTCATAGTTATGATAGAGTGGATAGGGATTGATATTTTGATATGGCTGGCTCTAGAACTAGAGGTCATAGTTTGAAGCTTCGTAAGAAAACTTCTTTGCAGGATGTAAGGAAATACTTTTTCAGTGTAAGAGTAGTTGATAATTGGAATTAGCTAAGCGAGGAGGTAGTTAATGCTATCTCAATCCATAGTTTTAAGGACAGGTATGATAAGTATCACTAAGTATAAAATGGAACCGATCAGGAGACGGGAAGATACGAGCTTTGGGCTCTTTCCCGTAAACACAATTAGGTAATCACAAGTAGGTAATCACTATTCAGGAACAATATGTTACTCATAAAATATTTATTTACTCACCGTATTTGGGGTTTATCTAATTTTCAAGATTATAGTATTATTAATATTCCTTTTTCCTAAACATTATTCTATCTTCTTTACATATCGACCATGCTGCATGATATCTTAACGAAAACAAAATCAGCTGAGACAAAAAGAAAACTATACAATTCGTTACAAAGAAAACGTGTATTGTACTGTATATGGGAAACTTAAATGAAATACATATAGTTCTCTACACGCCATTTCCCTGACGATATCATATCGAAAGTTTGTTTGCTGTTTGTTCTTGATGCTTTTTTTTCAATTCTCTTTATAATATTTGATCGCATTAAACAGTAAAAGAGGAGAAGGATGCGGGTGAATGAACCTCTATCTGCAAACGTTTTGCCGCTTCCGTAACACATGATGCACCCTCGCACGCTATGTCCCTGATGATATTATATCGAAAGTTTGTTTGCTGTTTGTTCTTAGTTCTTTTTTCCATTATCTTCATAATATCCAATTGCATTAAAAGCTAGAAGAGGAGAAAGATGGCGGAAAAGTGCCTCCGAGGCAGTCGATTATTTACTAAAATGAATTTTTTTTTTTTTTTTTTGCATGGGCATTATTTGCGAATTTTGTATTTTTTTACTTTTTTTGGGGGGGGGCGTTATTCCAATTTTGCAGATTATAAACACTCGTAAAAAGTGAAATAGGTATATATATATATATATATATATATATATATATATATATATATATATATATATATATATATATATATATATATATATATATATATATATATATACAGTGTTCCTTCGATTATCACGAAGGTTCGGTTCCAGGACCCGGCGCACGACAGGAATTTTGCGGAGTAGGATCACACTATATGTACATAGATATTTTAATTTATTTTTATGCTTACACTGTATAAACTGTATAAACCCTCCCTGTACTGTTAACAAACCACCCTTTACTTCATAAATAACAGCATGCAAGCGTAAATGTATATGAAAGTGATAGATAAACTTACTGTGAATGAGGTGGTAATGACATGACATACTCATGTACATAGGTATTTTACAATTATTTTTACGTTTACTGTATAAATCCTCCCTGCACTGTTAAAAACCACCTTTTACTTTATAAATAACAGCATGCATCGTAAATGTATATGTACGTGATAGGTAAACTTACCGTGAATGAGGTGGTAATGAGTTTGTAGACGCCAGAGGAAATTATTCTGCAGCCAATAACAGCTTTACGGCTGTTATTCATTGAGGCCAAAATAGTGGCCGACATCCGTAAACCTTTTCCCTTCTTTCAACATATCTAAGAGTTTCACCTTATCTGTTATAGTTAACATCTTCCTTTGCTGCTTAGGCTCACTACCAGAAGCCTTAGAAGATGAAGGATGCTTGGGAGGCATTGCAAAGGTTAAAATATGCGAGTAAAAGAAATCACAAGCGAAATGTATTAATAAGCACAACGTGAACGGCGCAAACATGAGTTAGACTGAACGAGTGAGGCGAGACAATGGAAGATGGTGGGAGAACCAAACTTCAATGAAAAAGCCAATCAGACCTCATAATACAGATCTCTCACTCTTTCAGCCAATAGCATTCCATGAACTATCTCACGTAGGTGCGAGC